>VMDO01007194.1:0-44768 GCA_007922755.1 Pedetes capensis | reverse complement strand
ACAGAGATTAGACATGTTAAATACATCATATCTAACCCTGATAAATTTTATATTTTAAACTACTTTTTAGCATTTTATAAACAGATATCTAAAATTTTAGATTACTTCCAGAGAATTTTTAATTTAATATTAACTTTTAAATGTTTGCTTATTAGACCAGATCCTGTATTTATTAATTATTTCCTGTATATGGCAATCAGGAAAAACTAAAACACAAGAGATGTCAAAAAATGTATACTCATCTTGGGATGAAAAATTTCCATTTTTTCATGTGTGTCACACGGTGGCACTAGCATTCATTTGATTAGTACCATCTGTTTTTTTTTTTTGTTTTTTTGTTTTTTTTTTCCCAGTACTGGGGGTTGAACCTAGGGCCTTGTGCTTGCATGCTTTGCAAGTGCTGGATCACTGAACTACTGCCTCCAGCCCATTTTTTTCACTTTTTGAGACAGGGTCTCACTAAGTTATGCAGACTGCCTCTGGTCTTAAACTTGAGATCCTCCTGCCTCCACCTCCCCAGCCACTGGGATTACAGGCGTGCGCCACCACGCCTGGCTATTAATACCATCTTTTGAGTGAACATCATACTACACATTGCTACCATAATTCAATTCAACTTCAAAAAGTAATGCATAGATAACATTTCTAAAATGTGTATATTTTTCTTTGCACTCAGTATATTATGTCTAAGACTTTTCCTCACTGAACAAGAATAGAAGCATGGGGCAATAAAAGAAGGTGTTACCAGTAATTCTGGATATACAGGGTCAATTTGGTATTTACATTCTACAATTCACATCATACTTTTAAAAAGATTCTTGTAAATAGAGTAAACACAAAGATATAGCTACACAACAATAAATTTATCTGCTGGCATGCTAAAATGAATTGGAAGGATATTGAAACATTCTGCTCCAAACCAGGTATGGATATACCTCCAGTTAAAGGCAAAATCAGTTCAGCAAGACGTGCATCCATTGCAAGAGGACTGAGTGCATTCTATGGTGGGAAAATAAAGAAGACTAAGAATGAGAAGATGAGCTACAAAGAAGGAAAGAAAGAATGGAGGAGAAACAAGATTGCCTTTTAGTTTCCTGGGGCCATTTGCTGTCATATTTTCCCTACTTATCCAACCAGAGAAGTCACACTCTCCATGGAAGAACCAAGTGATAAGCTTTCATGAATAAATGGAAGAATTTTCCTTTTATTTTTTCCTTTGAGACATTAGAAGTATTCATTAGTGGAAAAGGATTTGCTCCTATAAGAGGCAAGGCATGAAAACCTAAAGCAGAACTTCAAAGTAGATAGAGGTCTAGGAGGGACTCTTTCCTTTTTAGCAGGGTTATCAAATACCACAGATTCCATTAATCCTCAGATCCTCATGAAAAATTTCCCTATACATTGTATATAGTTTATTGCTCCTCTATTGGCCTTTCCATTTTACATATTTTGCCAATTCTATAATGTTTGATGGCACTTTGTTCCCAAACACCTGAGCTTTCATTGTCTGATGATTATCAGATGTTTAAGAAATATTTTTGGTAAACTAAACACAGTTATTTCCCCTGAACATCACCAAAGAGCAGTAACAACTGATTGGACTCCATAGATGTAAAATAGATTTGATGTACCACTATTAAAGATTCCTGAGTTTGAATTCATTTTATCAGGGGCAGAAAAGAAGCTTAGAGATCCAAAATTTGCTGAAGTAACTTAGTGTATTGTCCTAATAGGGTTTCCAAATGAAATAGAGAAAAATAAATGGCAGAAAAACTCCTTTTGTTTTTAACAGTTCTATTGAGGTATAATGCAATGCAACTTACCCAGTTAAAGTGTATAATCAATTTTTTTACTATACTACAGAGTTGTGCAACCATTACCACAATAAATTTTAGAATATTTTATTACTCTAAAAGAACCCATATCATTAGTACTAATCTCAATTCTCTATCTCCATCCCTTAACCCTCTAGTCCTGAATAATCACTAATCTACTTTTTGTCTCTATTTGCCCCTACTCCAAAATTCATATAAATGCAATCATTAAATTATAAGAGATTTTTGCGATTGGCTTCTTTCATTTAGCATTGTGTTTGAAAAGTTCATCCATTTTGAGCATGTATCAGTACTTAATTTCCTTTTCCTGCCAACTAATGTATATACTTATTATGCTACACTTTATCCATCTGTCTGTTGATGGTCATTTAGGTTGTTTCTACTTTTGGGCCATTATTAATAATATTGTTATTGGAATTTGTATATAAGGTTTTTGTGGCTATATATTTTAATTTCTGTTAAGTATATATCCTTGAGTAGAATTGCCTGCAGTCGTACCACTGAGGCATCTGATCCTGTTAGATCTTGGAAGCTAAGCAGAGTTGGACTGGTTAGTACTTGGATAGGAGACCCCTTGGGAAGACCAGTTGCTATGAGTTGAGAGAAGGACCTGGCAACCCACTCCCAAAAACAATCAGTGATTGAAAACCCTATGAATAGAAGAGAAGCACTGACAATAGTGTTTTGCCTGTTGTATGTAGGGTTGCTATGAGTCAGACACTGACTTGATGGTACCTAACAACAACAAGGAGTAGAATTGCTTGTACACATGGTTACCATAGATTGGCATTTTAGGGGACTGTGAAGACTGTCTTCCAAGAAGCTGCACCATTTGCATTCCAATCAGCAATGTATAGAGGGTTCCATTCTTTCACAATCTCAGCAACACTTGTCAGAGTCCCACTTGTTGATTTTTGTCACCTTCAGGGATATGATGTGCTCATTATGATTTTTATTTGCATTTGTCTAATGACTAATGATGTTGCACATTTTTCATGTATTTTTTGCCACTTGTTTATCTCTTAGAATAATATTCAAATCCTTTTTCCACTTCTTAATTTGTTTGTCTTTTCAATATTAGCTTATAAGAGTTCTTTATATATAAGTGGTACTCTACCACTGACCCATATACCCTTTGCCCTGGATAAAATAAAAACTTTTCATCAGACATATGATTTGCAAGTATTTCCTTCAGTTATATGAATTGTCCTTTCACTTTCTTGATGGTGTCTTTAGAAACATAAAAAAAAACTTTGATAAGTCCAATTTGCCCATCTTTTCTTTTGTTGCTATTGTTTGTGTTTTAGCCAAGATCATGAATAATTGTTCCTAATTTTCTACTAAGAGTTTTATGATATTAGCTCTGACATGTGATTGTATAATCCAAGTTTATTTAAATTTTATTTGTGGTATAGTGAAGAGATCTAACATCATTCTTCTGCATGTGAATATCCAATTGTTTCAGCATCTTTGGTTGGAAGTACTATTTTTTCCCCATTGGCTTATCTAGGCACATTGTCAAAAATCAATCATTCATAAATGTGAAGATTTATTTCTGGAGTCTCAATTTCATTCCATTGCTTTGTATGTCTATTCTTGTGCCAGTACCATTTTGTCTTCATTACTGTAGTTTTATAAGCAGTTTTGAAATGTGAAAGGATGAGTTTTCCAATAGTTTTGGTTATCCCAAGTCACTTGCATTTCCATATGAATTTCAGAATAACCTTGTCAATTTGTCAAGAGAACCAGCTGGGAATTTGGTAAGGGTTGATTAAATCTATAGTTCAATTTGGGAAGTTTTGTCATCTTAACATGATTAAGTCTTCTGATCTACAAACATGGGACATCTTCCTTATTTATATCTCCTTAAGTTTCTTTCAATAGTGTTATTTAGTTTTCAGAGAGCGAGTCTCATAATTCTTTTGTTAAATTTATTCCTATAGATTTTATTCTTTTTAATGTTGTTATGAATGAAATTGTTTTCTTTACTGAGAATTGTTTATTGCTAGCATATAAAAATAAAAGTGATTTTACTGTAATCTTGTGTCCTACAATGTGGCTGAACTTATTTATTAGTTCCAATTAACAAAAGTTTATGAGTTTTTAGTGGATTCCTTAAAATTTTCTATATAGGAGATCATGTCATATCCAAGTAAATATAGTTTTGCTTTATCTTTTTGTTACAAATAATTTTTATTTTATTTTCTGGCCTAATTTTCCTGACTAGGACCTCCATGACAATGGTGAATAGAGTTGATAAAAGCCTTCTTTTGTTCCTGATTTTTCAGAGAAAAGCACTCAGTCTTTCACTATTAAGTATCATGTTACCTTTGGGTTTTTCATAGATTCCTTTCATCAGGTTAAGGAAGTTCCCTTCTGTGACTGGTTTCTTGAGTGTTTTTATCATAAAAGGTTATTGGAGTTTGCCAAGTGCCCTTTCCATGTCTATTGAGATGATCATGTGGGTTTTGACCTTTATTCTATTGATATGGTGTGTTAATTGATTCTCAAATGTTAAAATACTCTTGCACTTATAGGATAAGCCTCATTTGGTTATGGTGCATAATTTTTTTGATATGTTTCTAGATTGGGTGGGTGGTACTTTATTGATAATTTTTTCATCTATAATCATAAGAGATAATGTCCAGGAGTTTTCTTTCCTTGTTACATCTTGTCTGGTTTTAGTATCCAGGTAATACTGGCCTCTGAAATGTTCAGGAAATATTCCTCCCTCTTTCCTTTAAATATTTTAAATACAAAATTGTTTCTTCCTCTTATGTCTTTCCTTCATTTTGTTTATAAATTACGGCACATCTAAACTTCTTCATCAGTCAGTACTTAGGAAAGTACCTATGTGATTTAAACAAATTTATTCTCATCACTAAGCAGTATTTATAATGCTCCCACATAATTTAAACCAATTTAGTTTTCCCCTGAGTGAAGTCAGGTGGGAGAAAGAGAGAGGGCTGTGTATTGCAGATGTGCAGCACTTAAGCACAAGGATGGAAGAGGTGCTTGGAGGACATGAAGCATAATGAAATCTCAGTATTTCACACACAATTCTGATTATAGGAGTATTGTATCCTTCCTTTTTGATTCTAGGAAAGGGATCTTCACATTTAATTTCCCAAATCCTGTTTCTTATTTTCTCCACTAAAGTTTTCCTCTGTCCCTTTTTTAAAATTTAAAGCTAAATTTGTTACTTTGTTGTTGTTAGGTGCTGTCCAGTTGAGTCTGACTCATAGTTACCCTATGTATAACAAGAGCAAAACATTACCTGATGCTATGCCATGACTGGCACTATGTCAATGCTTCTCTGGTAGGTTTTCAATAGCTGATTGTTATGGGGTTATTCCAGGAGTAGGTTGCCAGGTTCTTCTCCCACTTTTGCAGTGTTGGGGATAGAACCCAAGGCCTCAGAGAGAACAGATCAGCACTCTACCAATTGAGCTAAACTCCAGCCCAAAAATGTGTTACTAGTTTGAGGTAAAGTCAATGGAGGTAGCCCATTGTCCAATAATATTAGGAAGTTAGTAAGTAGAATTAGGGGATCAAAGATTTTACAACAAAGACTACAACAAAATGTCTGATTCTGGATAAGTGAGCTTCCCATTCCCTTCACAGCACTAGGCTTTACTGAGGTATTCTGTTTTAAATATTGCAATATTTTAATTTCCTTTTTGATGCACATGAATTTTCTATAAATCAAGTTGAACAAGTATTTACTAAGAACTATTTATGTTTTGAACATCAAAGGATTACAGAGGAATGGAGGTTCAGCCACTTTCTATTTTGAGATGTTTATAATCTCATTAGCCTACAGCTATACCACTGTGGCCTCCAATCCTGTTAGATCTCAGAAGCTAAGCAGGGTCAGGCCTGGTTAGTACTTGGATGGGAGACCGCCTGGGAATGCCATGTGCTGTAGACTTGGGAGAAGGACCTGGCAACCCACGCCCCCAAAACAATCAGTGATTGAAAACCCTATGAATAGAAGAGAAGCACTGACAACAGCGTTTTGCCTGTTGTATGTAGTCAGACACCAACTTGATGGTACCTAAAACAACAACAGCAACAACAGCAGCAGCAGCAACAAAGTCTCATTAGGAGAGAGCATCTATCAGGGAAATGCAAATCAAAACTACATTGAGATTCCATCTCACCTTAGTCAGAATGGCTGTTATCAAGAAATCAAATAACAACAGATTCTGGAAAGGATGCAATGATAAAGGAAACCTTATACACTGTTGCTGGGAATGTAAATTAGTGTAGCCACTATGTAAATCAGTAGGGGGTTTGCCAAAAAACTGAAAATAGAATGACAAGTAATTCAGCTCTACCATTCCTAGAAAAATACTGAAGGAATCCAAGTCAGCATATAACAGAAATTCCTTCATGTTTATTGCAGCTGCTATTCACATTAGCCCAATTATGGAATCAGCCTAGGTGTTCATCCGTAGATGAATGGACAGAGCAAATGTGGTGTATATATACACAATGGAGTATTATTCAGCCATAAAGAACAAAATTATATCAATTGGCAGTAAAATGGGTGGAACTGGAGATCATCATGTTAAATGAAATAAACCAAGTCCAGAAAGACCAATATTGCATATTTTCTCTTATATGTGGAATCTGGACTTAAAAAAAAAGTCTTGACAGCAGAGAAGGGAAAATAGATGGGGGTGTGGAGAGGGGTAATGGGGGTGAATAAGATCAAAATACATGATATACAGGCCTGAGAATGCCATAATGAAACCCACTATTTTATACAATGATTATAAGCTATTGAAAAAAGATAAGGCATCTATTTAAGCAACACATAAGAATGTAAGACATTTTAAAGGCACATTAATCCAGGAAAATAAGCATATGTTTTTACCTACTCCTATGTCCAAGATCCTGCAGGTAATTTAGATATGAAGTGAAACTACAAGAGCTCAGGAAAATGTGTAAGTAGGAAAGACAGCATGAAAGAACTGATTCTGAAACTCAGTAAGATGATGAGGATATGGGTTGATAAAAAAATAGCAGATATCAGTAGTCAGTTCAGCCTAAAAATGAATTAGCATTAGTTTTCCTTTTCATTTCAAACAAAGAAGCCAATTTTAAAACTGTCAACTAATTTTTCTTATTCTAGTCTCTTTTTCATTACATATAAATAAGTTCAAATTTTAGCCTTTCTTTTCCTCTCTTTTTCTTTGATGGGACCATTGTAAAATATGCCTTAGCTTGAGCAAATTTTATATGCTCGTAAGTAACCCATGTACACTTTTGAACACTAAAAATGTTTATGTTTTCCTTTGTCCTCAAATGCAAAGGAAACATATTCACACGGTTCTTTCCATTTAAAGTTATGCAATGAATTGTTGTCCATGGAACTCTCTAAAAAGAGTTTTTATGGCATTATTATGACTCAGGGCTAAAGATCTGGTCAGTATACTTGCAAATACACCAGAGAATTTAAGCAAAATATTCCAATACCCAATTCTTATGCATGCATTTAATTGAGCTAAAAGGTACATCTTTTTGTTTTGAAGCTTAATTTCCATCCCTCCTGGTGTTCTAAAATGCAACTCTTTAAATAGTTTTTCAGCATTGAGGATAAAACCCAGGGCCTCATACATGTTAAGCAAATGCTATACCACTGAGTCACACTCTCAGCCCCTTATGAACTTTTAATTTGAACATAAAAATGAGCACAATGTGCACAAACGTTTTCAGCAAGAATCCTGGCTAATTTTCTTTAATAGTAAAAGAAAAAGAAAATAAACTACTTGCATTTGTGTCTTGGTTCAGGCACAAGTAAATATATATATATATATATATATATTTACTACATAATAATTGTGCAAATAGTGTATACTCTGCACTATTATAGGCATATACAACAGTAATCAAGAGAAAGGAAATCCCCGTGCTCATGGGGCTTACATTCCAGGAAGGAACACAGTAAGTGAGATAACCAAACACAATATGCAATGCATTATGCATTGAGGAATTAGAAAATTTATGTAGGGAAAGAGGGCTAGACGTGTCTAGGATAAGGACACGAGATTTTATTTTGTTTTATTTTACTTTGTTGTTTGAGTCTTTGTTGCCCAAGATGGTTTCAAACTACAGGGCTCAAGTAATACTACTGTCTTAGCCTCCTGAGTAGCTGGGACTTACTGTTATGTGCTGGCATACCCAACTCTGAGATGGGAGATTTTACCAGGAAGATTACATTTGGAAGATAGCCTACAGGAAGTGAAGAAGCTGACTGTAATGTCTTTCAGAGGTGTATTTTAGATAGAGCAAACTTCAAGTACAAGGGCCCTGAAACAATAGTTTGACATGTTTGAAGAGTGATCCAAGATCCGTGTGGCTAGACTGGACTGAAAGGCAGGAAGACTTGTAGGAGAGCTTCAAGAACAAGGAGTCAGGAAGAGATTGAACCTTGTAGATCACAGGGAGGACTTTGGCTTTTCCAGTGAGTAAGATGGAAGGCATTGACCAAAATCACCTTTGTTGTGATACAAATAGAAGGGAGGGGACAAATGAAGAAGGATGAGTGCCACTTAGGAGGCTTTTGCCAAAATTCAGGCAATATCAATGTGTTACCCAAAACTCTGGTTGCTTAAAGCAGAGGTTGGCAAATTACATCCTGTGGGCCAAAATTAGCTTGCTGCCTGTTTGGGAAGTAAATTTTATTAGGACATAGTTGTACTTAATCATTCATATATTTCCTATGGCTGCTTTTCTCCCACAAGAGCAGACTTGGGTAGTTGTGAAAGAGACCATATGGCTAGCAACATAAAAAAAATAATAATCTAGTGTCTCTGCTCTGCAAAAAAGCTTTGGAGCTCTCACTTAGAATCACTTGAGGGGAGGATTAACACCAAAAAAGCTACCTCCAGGATTTGCAAAGCCACAGAGGTAGAGCATAGTTTCTCTTCATTTCAATTCTGTATAGGCTATAAGCTTTATAGAAGGCATAGAGAATTATTTCTGGGCTATGGTGATTGGGACAGCATGAAAAATAAGATTAGTATTTTAATAAGGCATACCAAATACCATCCATTTACTTACTCAAGAAATATTCATTGAAAACATTTATTAATTGAAGTGCAATGTGCTGGAGAGACATCAGATAAATTACCCAAGAATAAATATATAATTATAAAATACAAAGTCTTATGAAGAAAGGGTCTGACAAGGAGAATAATAAGGTATATAATTTATATTAGGGGAGGTCAATGGAAATGCCATTGAGTTGAGCCTTCAAGTGAGGAGAAAGTGAGGAAGGAACATGTTATATACAAGAAACGACAGGATGTACAAAGGGGTAAAATAGATGGAAAAGTAGAAGACCTAGGGAGAAAATACAGATACTAAATCCACACACATTCTACACACATACATACACATGAATGACTGGATCTTTGACAGGAATGAGGAAAGAGTCATGAAATGTGGTTGGAGAGGGGGAATGGGTTGAAAAACTTTGGGCTTTGTAGATCATGTAAGGAAGTTTTGATTAAATCCAATGGAGAACCACAGAAGGGTATAAAGCAAAAGTGCTATGATAACTATTACCTTCCTTTAAAAAAATTTATTTATTTATTTTTGTATTTTTAATTAGCATACAGGATCATGAGTTTTGTTATATTTTTGTACATGTATAACATACTTTGCTCATATTCATCCCTCCCATTACCTTCTATGTAGGACTCTGGCTGAAGTGAATAACATGGATTAAAGGGTGCCACCAGTTAAGGGCAAGAGGCCAGTCGGGAGCTGGTTTTCAGTGACTCAGGAGTCAAATGATGATAGTAGTTTAGACTAAATTGGGGTCTATAGTTTAATTCAACCAATGTTTATTGTATCTTCACTATGAGATAGATGTTATTCTTTGTTGTAGGTTGGGGATGAAGGTAAATGAAAGACTGTCTCAGCTTTCATAAACCTACAGCTCTCAAGAGTAAGAAAAATATACAATTTTATATGTAGCCTACTGTGATAGATTATACCTTCTAAATGACCCTTTGAAAGAAGGGAATCCAAAGATGGAAACATTCTACTAGCATGATTGGTGAGAAAATTTAGCTACTGCTGTATACTCAGAAAACAAAATACCTCATGTGTAATAGAGGCTTCAGAAATATTGGGAAAATACCCTGGATCATGTCACTGGATCCTTATCTTATAATTTCTACACACACTAATTTGAGTAATTTGCTGTCTTAATCTCAGTTCTCTATGCTGCTCTTTTGCTAGCAGTCTGTTTCTTGCCACCAACTCCTCCTGACCATAATCAGACAGTCTGAATGACAACTGTGCCCCTTCTGTGCTAGCAGCAAGTTTATGCCAATTCCCTCCATAGCCAGTTGGTTGTTGTCTTTTGGGGTTCTATGGGGCTTTCTATACTTTTTCCTATCTATCATCACGTGTTTTTCCCTATATTGTGAAAAAAGCCAAGAATTAAGTAATGGCTGTTTCAAGACCTCCCATATTCATGGATTGGTAGAACTAATATTGTGAAAATGACCATATTACCGAAAATGACCTAAAAATTCAATGAAATCCTCATAAAAATTTCAATATATTCTTCACAGAGATAGAATAAACAATCCTTAAAGACCCCAAATATTCAAAGAAATCCTGAGCAAAAAGATGAAAGTGTGCAATCACAGTATCTGATTTAAAATTATCCTATAAAAGCATAGTAACCAAATCAGAATGGTACTGGCAAAAAACAACAAACAAAAAAACAAACAAACAAAAAACAAAAAACAAATATGTAGATCTATTATATAGAATAGAAGAAAGAAATAAAGCCATGAAGTTACAGCTACCTGATTTTCGACAAAGATGCCAAAACCGTATACTGGAGAAAGAGAGGCCTTTCAACAAATTAAGAAAACTGAAAATCCACATGTAGGAGAATGAAACTAGATGCCTATCTCTTAACCTGTATAAAAGTCACCTCAAAATGAATAAAAGATCTTAATGTAAGACCTGAAACTTTGTAACTGCTAGAGGAAAACATAGGGAAAACACTTTAAGATGTAGTTATAGGCAAGAAGTTTCTGAATGGGATTGAAATAGCCCAGGAAATGATAGCAAGAACTGACAAATGTGTTGTATGAAATTAGAAAGTTTCTGCACAGCAAAGGACAAAAAATAGCCAGAGTGAAGAGATAGCCTTCAGAATGGGGAAAAAAAATCCTTGTCAGTGATTCTTCTGATCAGGGATTGGTATCTAGAATATATAAAGAACTCAAAAAAGTTAAATATCAGAATAACAAATAATCCAATCAATAAATGGGAAAATTGAACAGACAGTTCTCAGAAGTACAAATATTAAGATATTTTACATCTTTAGCCATCAGAGAAATGCAAACCAAGCTACACAGAGATTTTATCTCACACTGGTCAGACTATGCCTGCAGTTATACTATCCTGGTGTCTGATATCCTCGGATCTCGAGAACCTAAGCAGGGTTGGACATGGTTAGCCCATGGATGGGAGGCTGCATGGCAATATTCAGTGCTATAAGCTTGGGAGAAGGGTTCAGCAGCCCACTCCCAGAATAACTAGACATTAAAAACTCTATGATTAGCAGAGAAGCACTACAATTATGCTGGGCATGGCACAGTTTTGGGTAGTGTTTCATTTTGTTGTACATAAGGTTACTATGAGTTGGACACAACTCAATGGCATCTAACAACAAGAACAACAACAACCCATCAGAATGGCTACCACTGGGAAAACTAACAATGAAAAATGTAGGTGAGGATGCAGGAAAAGGAAACTCACATTCTATTAGTGGGAATGTAAATTAGTTTAGCCACTCTGGAAATCATTATGAAATACCCTCCCAAAAAACTAAAAATGTAGCTACCATATGATCCAGCTATACCACTTCTCTGTATATATCTGAAGGAATCAAAGTCACGTACAATAGGAACTCCTGCACACCCATGCTTATTGCAGCACTATTCACAATACCCAAGTGATGGAATCAGTCTAAGTGCTCATAAATGGATGAATAGATAAAGAAAATATGGCATATATACTCAAGGGAGTATTATTTAGCCATAAAGAAGAATGAAATCATGTTGTTTGCAAGATAGTGAATAGAATTGGAAATCATCATGTTAAACCAAATAAGCCAAACTCACAAAGACAGTTTTCTTTCATATGAGGAATAAAAAAAAAATACATGAAAGTAGAATGGGGACTATTAGAAAGTAAGAAGGGGAATGGAGTGGGGGACGAGGAGGATGTCCATGTATGGAATGATCACAATGAAACCCACTACTATGAATAACTAATATGCACTAATTAATATGCATTAGCCTTCAGCCATAGCCCTGTGGCATCTGATCCCGTCAGATCTCGGAAGCTAAGCAGGGTCGGGCCTGGTTAGTACCTGGATGGGAGACCGCCTGGGAACACCAGAAGCTGTAGGCTTGGGAGAAGGACCTGGCAACCCCCTCCCACAAATCAATCTGCCATTGAAAACCCTATGAACAGCAGAGAAGCACTGACAATAGTGTTTCCTCTGTTGTACAGAGGGTCGCTATGAGTCGGATACCGACTCAACAGCACCTAACAACAACAACAACAATATGCATTAATAGTAAACATGAAAGAAAACTATTAAAAATAAGTTGCAATAGTTTACAGAAGTCCAGGGTCTCACAAGTTCATCTTGTATTGTGACTCACACTTACTCAGCTCAGGCTGTATCTGTATGAGTGCTGAAAAGTCCCAGCCATTCTAAGAGTGTCTTGCACACACTAAGAGTTTAATAAATATTGGCTGAATGAAAAACTGAAAAGGAAAATGTGCTAAAGTTTCTGTTAGGCCAATTCAGGGCAGTTATCCACACAGTGAAGACTATCCAAGGATATTTTCCTACTTTGCCAAGCCCCCATTCTTTCCTTTGCCCTCCATGGTAGAATCTCTTCCACTCATAAGAGCAGTCTCACTCAGCATGAGCCATATTACAAACCTCACTTACACCAAGAGATGGAGCCTGGAAATAGGCCAGTAGTAATAGATTATGCTTCTTTGAAGGGGCAGGATATAGCACTGATTAGAACTAGGTGTTTGGAGCCTAGATTTCTTCATTTTCTTTGTTTGCACTTTCATATTTAGACTGTATAACTAGAAAAATTTCTCAACTTTCTTGAATACTAAATTCTTCATATATAGAAGAATAATAAAATCTTTTGCATGGGTTAAAGCCCTTAGTGTAAATCTTGACGTATCCATGTTAGATAAATGGTAGAACTGGTTAGATCCTTGTGGTTATGTGCCTCCTGTTTGGAAATTTTGGAAATAAGGAATTGGCAATTTCCCAAATCAGGCTCACTTTCACCATTTCATTAACTGTACAAATAATGTGTCCTTCACTTATTTTGGTCTCCAGGTTAGAGTTATGTTGGGTTCATTGTATTATTATTTATTGAGCTGTAATGTAATCACTTGTGCAGAAATTCCATGTTAATCATTGGTCAGATTAGGGAAGAAAATTTCAACTCTGACATATTTCCTTTCTTTGTATTTCAAAGCAAGACCAGTTTTAATGGAAAACATTGGCATAATGCCTATATACTCTTCCTTAACAAACATGGCTTCAAATCTTGGACACAGTCACAGGTCTTTAGTGACTAGTGGAAGTGATGGGAGGGGGTTTGAGGATTGACTGTACCTTGGAATTGAGAAAACTTTTCTTAGCGGAGGTCTCCTTGCCTCCTTGTTGGGCCAGTTCCTAATAATCTGCCAGCCAAATGGTCTAAATGTTATTTTATAGAAATCTCAGACCCCAGAAGCACATCACTGGTTAGAATGCTTTTTGTTAATGATTATAGTGAATAATATAAGACTTTTGGTTTTGGAAAAGATGGAGAAGACTCTCTCTTGCTAAGTATAATTATAAAAACACTGGACATAATAGATAAGCAAAAAAGGATTCTAAAAGAGAAGTAAAGAGGGTAGATATACTAATTGAGGATGCTGGGATTTTAGCAGTATGGGATGAGTTCCCGATGTTTTCTTTTTGACTCTTATATACTTCAGGCTTGGTAGAGAAACCACTAATTTGGAAATGCAAAAAGGTACAGCCAAATATCCCCTTAAAAGTCTGTTCTTAATGGACAAATGACTAGAAAATGGGCTGTCAATCAGGATATCAATCTTTTTGACAATGCCTATCCTACTCCAGGAAAACATCATGAAGCAAAACCTGCCCACCCCTAATTGCCAGTGGTGCTGGCAGAGATTATGTTGGGAGGCTGGACTGCCAATTCCTCCTAGGAATATTATGTTATAAGGTAGCAGGCAGCATTCAGATTCCTGTGTTGCCATGATGGTGTCAGCAGATTATAGGGGAACCTGGACTCCCCACCCTCAGCTCCAGGTGTGTTCTTCCCTTTACCAATTTAGAGAGAATGAGAGAATCTTGGAGAGGAGAAAGCTGGAGAAAAGGTTTGCTTAAACCTTTATATAGGTAGATGCTTAATAATTCATAAATGAAACTGATTGGGATGGATACTGAAAAAGATTTAAGTCACAGCTAAAATGTTGAGTAGGTCTCAAATTTAGATTGGCCTCTGAGTAGCTCATGAATGAAGCAGACCAGAATAGATTTGCAGAATCCATAAAAACTATGTTGCCATTGGAACCTGTTATGGTTTGCAAGCATGTTTTGGATCTAAATGTCCCCTAAAGGTCATATGCTTAAAGCTTTTTCTCCAGCTGATGGGTTTTGTGAAGTGATTAGATCAATACACAAATGCATCAATAGATTCATAATTTGATGGCATTATTGGGAGGTGGGGAACAGCTTCAGGAGGTAGAGTCTAGTTGGAGGAAGTAGATCACTGGGGGAATTCCCTGGAAGGATATATATTGTGCTTGGTCTTTCCTCATTCCCACCCTCCCACCCCATCTCTTTCTCTTTTTCTTTTTCTTTTCTCTGTTTCTGTTTCTCTTTCATTCTCTCTCTCTCTCTCTCTCTCTCTCTCTCTACCTCTCTCTCTCTACCTCTCTCTCTCTCCCTCTCTCTCTCTCCATCCCTCCCTCCCTCTCTCTTTCCCTCTCTCCCTGCTTCCTGGCCACCACGAAGCCAGACTCACCATGAAGTCAGCAGCCTCCTCCACCACATGCTCTCTCCACCATGATGTTTTGCCTCACTTTGGACCCAAAGCAATGGAACCAGCTGACTCTGTGGACTGGAAGCTCTGACACTATGAACCAAAATAAATCTTTCCTCCTTTTAACTTGTTTACTCAGGTATTTTGTCACAAGGACAGAAATCTAACTAACACTGAATAACAGCCCACAAATGTAGACAAGGACCTATATAATGAGCCTCCAGTTAGAAGATTAAGATCTGGAGGTTTAGAATGTGCCCCAAGTGTCCTGTTACTATTATTGGGCTGGGCACCAGAACGTCTACTGTCCAATAATTCTTAGCCTACCCCACTCTCTAGCTCATCCATTTGGCATGATGTATGAGTTTGGATGTTGTCTCCCTTTTCCTGACTAGAACTCAGAGTATTGACTCAACCCATGCCTCTGGGAGGCTGATTATTGTTACCAGAAGAGGTAGCTGATTCTGCTCTGAATGGACTTAGCAAGGAATGGAATAAACTAAGAGTACATGTGATATAAATATGATATTGCCCCATTTGGGGGGCTGCCTTTTGACAGGTGCCCACAGGAGCCTGAGAACTAGGTCATTTTCCCTCATGCCACTTGTCAACACAAAGGTGGAATTACTCCACCTCTCAAATAACCCCTGCTGTTGAGATCTCACCATGGTTTCTGCCAAAATTCTTGTAAAGAAATATTGTAGTTTCCACCAGAAAGGATGAATTTAGCTCACTCCGTCTTTTGATCAGATCTAACTATGCCATTACTCATGAGTGATCTAACTCAGCCACTTGTGACTCACATTTTTCCCAGTAACTTCAATGATGAAATATCAATTTTAATAAACATTTTCCCTTAGAGTGAAGGTAAAACTGGGTGGCTAATCTTCTGATCAAGGCAATTGCAATAAGTGAATAGTGAAATGATGATGATGTAAATAGAAAAGACATAATGGCTCCCTTATTTTAAAGCCTCTCTCTCCAGGATACTGCATGAATTAAATGTTAAAATATCTATCAGGGTCCCTGGTATACAGTGAGTGCCAATGCATATCTACTGAAATTAAAACAACAAGTTATGCTTTGAATGAATGACTATAGTCTCAATATTACTTAATCAAGACAGTCATAAGAAAACTAGGAGTAGACTATAATTCTGAAACAGAATTTAGTGTTGTAGTTTGGGGTAGTTTAAATGTCAGAAAGACTACACACAGAGACCTAGAGACTGCATACTCTGCAAAGCCATGTGTGTTCTGTAACCTTAGGGAAACATTTACTTAAATATTTTGTTCATATCATATGAAATTAATTAGTATTAAGTACCAAATGTTCACCTCACGGGGAACTTGGAAGAGTTTACTCACATGGTACTGTTTTTAGCCACTAAGAATACAATACTACGCATTCTCTTAATATATTGAAATTAAAGATGATACTCATGTGCTCCAATTATTACTAATATTGACTAAAATTGTATAGATCTTAATTTTTTTTAGTGTTAAAATACAGTACTTTGTTTAGTTCAGACTAAGACTAAGAAGATAACCATTATAAGCCATATGATGAATATTTTAAACTTCACTTATCTAAGGGTGATTTATTAGCTTATAGCTCAAACTCGCCTGCAGCCATAATCACCCTGGCATCTGAGTTAGTCAGTTCTCAATAGGGTTGGGCCTGCTTAGTACTTGGATGGGAGATTGCCTGGGAATACTAGGTGCTGTAGGCTTGGAAGAATGACCCAGAAATCTACTCCTGAAACAATCAGCCATTGATAACCCTATGAATAGTAGAGGAGCACTGACATAGCGCTGTGCATGGCACAGTGTAGTGGAGTGTTTCTATTGTACATAGGGTTGCTACAAGTCTGACCTAACTGCACAACACCTAACAACAACACAGATGTTGAAAGAATTAACAGGAGCAGCATAAAGAACTCTATGTCAAATAAATTTATCGAATTAAATAAAGTAGAAAAATCTGTACTACCAAACTAGAATAAGTACAGAATTCTAAGAGCCTTCTTTCTTTTAGCCTGCAGCTGTACCATTGTGGTGTTCAATCCTGTCAGATCTGGGAAGCTAAGTGGGGTCAGACCTGATTAGTACTTGGATGGGAGACCACCTGGGAATACTAGGTGCTATAGGTTTGGGAGAGGGACTCGGCAACCCACTCCCAAAAAACAATCAGCCATTGAAATCTCTATGAATAGCAGAGAAGCACTAACAATAGTGTTTCGTCTGTTGTACGTAGGGTTGCTATGAGTCAGACACCAACTCAATGACATCTAACAACAACAACATTTCTTTTAAACAATTTGAATTTGTATTAAAAACCTTTCCATAGAGAAAATTCTAGAACACATATGGTATTACTGATTAATTATATCGAATATTGAAATGAGAAATATCATTCATATTTTTAGGTGTCATCGAGGCAATCCCCCAAAACAATCAGCCATTAAAAAACCCTATAAAGGCTGCTATGAGTTGGATATGACTCAATGGCACTTAACAACAACAAATCATTCCTATATATGTTCTTTCAGAAAACCAGAGTAGAAAACTTTCAATCTTGTTCTATGATCCAGAATAATCATGATATCCAAAATCTGAAAAGAATATAACAAACAAAAAAGATAAACTAAGATTTCTTGTGAGTAATATTAGTACCATTATTCACCATTTTTACAGATAAATTCTAACAATGAGTTATCGGGGTGGAGAAGTTGATGATGACAATGTGCATGAGTGATAGGACTGTAAACCTTGCCCCTGCTCAGTTCTGATTTCTGCTACCTTGCAGCACTGGCAGGACTTGTATATGTGTCATGTCAGAATAAATGTGGGCACTGTTCCTCAGAATGTGAGGGGTGAATTATCTCTCAATATGGGAGACATGGCTACTGCAATGGGGGTATTTGGTTCAGAATCATTCCTAACTAGAATAAACCATTCTACTTCTTTCTGGCCAAAAGAGATGGAAGTAGTCACTTAACTTTTCAGACCTTCACTTTTCACATCTAGAATTTTGTACTAGGTGGTTCACAAAGATCTCACCTGCTATTAAATTCTCTGATCTAGCAGAGAGTATACAGGTTCTTTTGCTTTGTTTATCTGCTATCATCAGAAGATAACTGACGCTTTTATTTTGAGGAGCTACCAAGTCCTTGATAGTGGCTAGGGAGTAGCTGAAAGACTAGTGTCAGGTGTAGTGCATTGTACAGGCATGGACGGGCATGTACAATGCAGGCAGTTACACACACACACACACACACACACACACACACACACGCTCATAGATACAGATATACACAGACTTATTCCAAATTTTAGTCAGGCACTTGGAACTTCCTTGGGAGGCAGAGGTATATATACCCTCCCTTGCTAAAGGAGGAGTTTTGCTTTCTATGTGAGTCAGGTTTTCATTTATTTTTCAGCTACCTGTTGGTTGTTCCACTAAAGCATGTCTTTGAGTCTGCTGCTATGACATATGCTTACAAGCACTTACCTAGCATGTGCTAGGCCCTGGGTTCAACCCCCTGCCCAGTATTGCAAATAACAACAATCAAAACCTATCTTTGGTTTAAAACTAGTCCTAGAAGTTGAGTAGAACAACGGAAACTGTATAACACCAGTTTTTTCAGATCCCAAGCATTTGCAATACCATTTTATTTAGGATGGGCTATTTCATGATCACTTCAGAAAACAACAAAAGAAAAAACACAATAGCAAATAAATAAAAGCAGATACATGGGAACTAATTCCTGGCATGCTTTGGACTAGAAACAATAGGGCTTATCAGTGGCAAGCTTATTCTGCTACCCTTGTAATCTCCATGTTTAAGACCTCAACAGAAAGAAAGCCACAGCCATTTTCTCTGACTCCCACTCTGCTCTCACACCATCAGTGAGCTGTATGTGGAACTCAGATATCTCAATCCCATAGCTCCTGGATTTGCTTGCTGTGGATAATACACTAGAGACATAAACTCTAGACATAAAATCTGCTGCTGTTGGGGTTTAGCTCAATTGGTAGAGTTCTGCTCTATGCTCTCTGAGGCCCTGGATTCAGTCCCTAGCACTGCAAAAATGGGAGAAGGATGTGGCAGGCCACTCCCAAAACAATCCGTAAACAATGAGCCATTGAAAACCCTATGAGGGTCACTGTGAGTTGGACCCAACTGAACGACATGTAATAACAACAACCAAAATAACTGACTACTAATTTTTTTTGGCAGTACTGGATGTTGAACCCAGAGCCTCATATATTCTAGGCAGGCACTCTACCACTGATGTGGACCCTACCCTTCCTGTATTTCTTATTTTGAGACAGGTTCTTGCTAAATTGAGGCTGCCTCCTATCTCAAACTTGTGATGTTCTTTCTTCAGTATCCAGAGCTGTTGAGATTATAGGTGTGTGCCACCATGCCTGAATGCTATTAAAATTTAAGTGAATGCTTTTGTATTTAGCTGAATTTAGGAGATGATTAGTAAGTAATTTGTTTTTGTTAGGGGCTTTTGAGTCTGGTCCCTCTCATAGTGACCATATGTACAAGAGAATGAAGCACTCCCTGAAAAAAACTGCCCTTTAATGTCAAGAAGCTAAAGTAAAAGGAAGAGATGATGAAGTTAAAAAACTAAACAGAAGATTTCAAAGGGCAGTTAGAAAAGACAAAATCAAATATGATAATTACATGTGCAAAGAGCTGGAGATAGAAAATCAAGAAGGAAGAACATGCTCTGTTTTTCTCAAGCTTAAAGAATTGAGGAAAAATTCAAGTCTCAAGTAGCAATAATGAAGGACTTTACAGGAAAAATATTAAACACCACAGGAAATATCAAAAGATGATGGAAGGAAAGCACAGAGTCATTATATCAAAAAGAATGGGTGGATGACCAGCCATTTCAAGAGGTTGCATATATTCAGAAATTAATGGTATTGAAGGAAGAAGTAGATGCTACCTTGAAGGAATTGGTGAAACACAAGGCTCCAGGAATTTATGGAATACTAATAGAAATGTTTCAACAACCAGATGCAGCACTGGAGGTGTTTACTTGTTTATGCCAAAAAATTTGAAAAACAACCACCTGGCCAGTTAACTGGAAAGGATCTGTATTTGTGTCTATTCCCAAGAAAGGGGATCAAACTGAATGGAGAAAATATCAAATGATATTATTAACATTACACATGAGAAAAATTTTGCTAAAGATCATTCAAAGGCAACTGCAGCAGTATATGGGCAGGGAACTGCCAGAAAATGAAGCTGGACTCAGTAGAGGGAATGGAACCAGGGACATCACTGCTGATGTCAGATGGATATTAGCTGAAAGCAAAGAATACCAAAAGATGTCTGTGTTTTATTGACTATGCAAAGGCAATTGACTGGGTTGATCATAATGAATTATGCATAACCTTGAAAACTGGTAATACCAGAGCATTTAATTGTACTCATGATGAATCTGTACATGGACCAGCAGGCAGTCATTCACATAGAACAAGGAAACGTCTTTTGTAAAGTCGAGAAAGATGTGCATCAAGGCTGTATCCTTTCACCATAACCTCTCAATCTCTATGCTGAGCAAATAACTTGAGAAGTAACTAGTTAATAGTCATAAAATCTGATGAGAACTGGTGATCCCAGTGAGATATGATTAAGATCTTGGCCCTTCTGCTACTGCTCTTCACTAATGTGCAAAGCCTTTCTCTTTTCTCTTGGACTTTCCTGGTTGTAGGTATTGGCCTTAGGTCATCTTGATCACTTACGCAATATTTTACTGTCTTGCTTTCACTTTTTATTCCCTTTATGATATTCTGGATCTCCTGCCTTACCTAAATTATCCACTGTCATCTGGAGCTCCTCAAAGCACCTCCACAAAAGTGGAGGACATCAGTTCAAACATGTGTTTGCCAGCCCTCTGTCATGTGGAGAACTGGAGCACAGAGGGAGGACATATTACTTATAAATATTCCTATTCTTAAAAGCAGAGCTTTATTTCTCATTTGTTAGAATATTTCTTTTCCTTTCTATTTTCCCCTATGTAACTGGAATCAATCTTTTCACTTGAAAAAAGTTTTAGAAAGAGATTTCTAGCCTAAGTTTCTCATCCTACAAATCTCCATGTAAATAATAAAGAGAAGGTATTAGAAAAATGCATTCTTTTAGCTGTGCTAGAAACTCCTCTAGTGCTTTAAATCAAGATGTGAGCTATCATCTACTTCACTGTGAGTCACACACAATTTCCACTAATTGGTATGACTTTATTCATAGTCCTCTCTCCTAACTCTCTCCTAACTCTCCTCTCTCCTAACTCTCCTAACTCTTTATTCATAGTCCTCTCTCCTAACTCTCTCCTAACTCTTAGATCCTTTGTTCTAAGAGACAAGTAGTTTTCTCTCTTGATGATAATCATATGCTTCAAGACGATAAGAGGTGTTGAATGAAGATAAAACCTTCATTGAAATTTTGGGTAAAAGAAAATTCTCTGAGTATTTTGAGTTGAAAATAACTCCATCCACCATGTACAAGTATCTATTCACAATTCTCTGTGTTGGGCAGTGGTATAGAAGAGAAAAAAAATTAGCAACATACATCTTTTTATGAAGTTTATGATCTAATGAAGGAAGACAGATATTTAGCAATAACTAATAGATGAATGTATAAACAAAGTCATGGAATAAATAGTGCTTATGGTGGCCTCTTCCTAACCATCTCTAGACCTTTACCTAGAAAATATATTTCCAAGAGTCTCTTAAATTCTGGCTTCTGGCTAGTTTTGTTCAAGGTGGGAGCTAGCTAGCAGAAGACTAGAAAATAAAAGGAGGAAAATACAGGGGTTTTCCCCTCCTTTCTCCCTGTTTCAAGCAGTGCATTTTGCAGTGATTATATTTCCTCTGTCTGGGGTTTAGTTCAGTTGGTAGAGTGCAGCACCACACTCTCTGAGGCCTTGAGTTCGATACCCAGGTAAAAACAGGAGAAAGATATGGCAATCCATTCCCAAAGCAATCCTGAGCAATCAGCCATTGAAAACCCTAAGAAGGTCACTAGGAGTTGAACCAGGCTCGTAACAACAACAAATTTCCTCTGTATAAGCCACCTCTTTGCTGTTTTATACCAATAAGCCCCTCATCCTCCCTACAAGGGCAGCTCCTGCCCTCTAGTGACACCATCTCACTTTCTGCTTCCAGCATTGAACATTGAAGCAAGTTCCTGGCTTCCTAATTTCCATGCTTCTTCTTCTAATGCCTTTATTACTATATCCTTGCATTATATTTCCTATTTTGCACCACTTAGCATTGACTCATTTTTTATACTAGATCTTATATGACATAGTACTATGAAGTATAACTGAAAAGAGAAAAAAAGAAGGATGGAGTTTCTGTTTTTGATAAGTTATCCAGAAATGACCTCTCTGAGAAAATAACTTTGGGGTGGCAATCTGAATAAAATGAGGGTATGAGCCACAACAGTGTCTCAGGGGAGAATGATCTGGGCTGAGGACCTTGAGGTGGAAACATGGTTGACATGCTGGAGTAACAGAAAAAGACCAGTGCTATTAGAACATAATATGTGACAGAAAGAACTATAAAAGAAAATGAGTCAGAAAATAGTAGGGGCCAGATCTTACACAGTAGCATAGAGATGACCAGAATAATCTGGGAAAAATGAAACCTGAGCTGATAGTTCTGGATGTCATATGGAGGCTAGACTGGGACTGTGGGGTGAATGTATGTGGGCATCAATGACAGCCCATGGTCATAGTTTGTTTAGATGGGCTATGATGGTGCCTCAGACTATGAGAGAGGTAGATTTGATGAGACAGAGCAGATATACAATATGTTTTGAAGATGAAGCCAGTGAAATTAGTTGATAGACTGGTCAGAGATTGTGAAAGAAAGAAGGTATGGAAGACTCCAAGATTTTCAGCCTTAGAAGCTACATGCAGAGTGAAGACATTGACTAAGCTGGTAAAGACATAACGAGTCTTGGAACGTGTTATAGGGTCAAGCAGGAATCAAGGATTTGATTTTGGATGTGTCAAATTTGAGATGCTAGTACATATCTAAATCTAGATGCTAGGTAGGTATTAGGATATGTGTCCAGGGGAGAAGACTGAGATAGAGATTAGTTTTAGGAATCATTAATATATAAGAGGGGTAGTGGGTGAGATCTAGGGAATAACTGAGAGAAATACTAAAGAGATCCTTGGACTGAACATTGCAGCCATAAAGTATTTATAAGGCAGGCAGTGGAGGAGGATCCCATAAGATAGACAGGGAAGGAGCAGCCAGGGAAGTAGGAAAATACAAGAAGAATATGGCTTCTAAGAAACTAAGTGAAGCTAAGTGTTTCCAGTGGAAAGTGTGATTGTGTGAAATGTTGCTCTGAGACTGAAGAAGAGGAAGATAGAGAATTGACCATTGGATCAGTTGATGATTGCACTATGTTGTCTGTGGTGCCGGTGATAGGGTCTTGCTCAAGGGAACCAATACATACAACAGGTGAAACACTATTGTCAGTGCTTCTCTACTGTTCATAGGGTCTTCAATGGTTGATTGGTTTTTGGTAGTGGGTTGCCAGGTCCTTCTCCCAAGCCTACAGCACCTTGTGTTCCCAGGCAGTCTCCCATCTAAGTACTAACCAGGCCCAACCCTGCTTAGCGTCTGAGATCTGACGGGATCAGATGCCACAGTGATTCGGTTGTAGGCCTTCACTCTACTAGGCAATAGAAAACTCTTATCTGGAAAATAAGCAACTCTTCTCCCCATTCCCATTAGAAGGAAAGTTTCTAGAATTAGAAAAGCCTTTTCCTGCCTTGACCTATAATTCTAGGTCAGTATTTCCCAGGTGGATATGTTTTGACATTTTAAGAAGGAAAACTCTTCACTGAAAATTTAGCCTGTGCATTGCAAGGCATTTGCTATCCCTGACCGGCTCCTTTCCCCAACACCTTCCTTCATATTATCTTTGAATTTTTTTATATATTTATTAACTCAACTGAACAACAATTAATGGCATTATGATTGGTATAAAAAAGTCAAAACTTGCAACAATCATAGGGAGATAATTTGAGGAAAAATAAGCATCATCTTGTCAAATAATATCATTCAATTCAACTCTAAGTTAAAAAAGAATACACTGTCTGCAAGGCTTTGTTCCAGGTACAGCACAGAGCACATAATGGTGAGTTTTAGCATCAACAGTTTTCCTAGGTATGGTCTGTGGAGAGTTAGAGCAACTCCTGTTTCTCTCCTCCTTTTCCTGAGTAACCTTCAAAATGCTGTTCTTATTCTACATTCTCTATGCCATTATGCCAGAAAAGAATGGGGGCCTCTCTTAAAAGCCACCTTAGACAAATTGCCTCTAGCTCTGAGTTACCAGCATTGCTGAAAGTTGATTTGTCCTCACTTCTACAGTTGAAATTTGTTGAAAGCTGAAGTTGCTATTATTTTGTTGAGGTTCTAAGTCCAGCCCTGACTCTTGTTACCTGGTGCAAAACACTTAATTTTCTTTGCTTCACTTTTACCTACCTGTAAAATGGGAATTCATCAGTACTACCTAACTCATAGAGTTTTTATTTGAATTAAATAAGACTGTACTTTGGATGACTGTGAATGTGTATTTGGATATTAATAAACACCCAATAGGTGTTATCTATTGTTATTATTTACTACACCTGTTTATGTGCTCTGATCTTTTAAAACTGTTAATAAATTAATCCTTTTAGAGTAATCCTTATGAAAAAGGTCTTAATTTAGAGACACTCATTGACTAGATATCTGTAGATCTTCTGCCCTGGGTATGTAGTTTTAAGAAATCTTTTGAAGGTACAGATAAAACTATATCTTATACCATACATCTGAAAACAGTGCTAAGTATAGTGCCTAACTGGCATGGTTTCTAGGATATCATGTGAATTCTTTAAAAATTCTTAGTGCATTTTTCAAGAAGGTATAAACTCTAAATTTACCAGTCATGGTACAACTAAAATTACTTGCCCAATGTGCCCTCATTAACTGCCATAAGATTCAGAATGAATAACTTATCAATTTTTACTTTATCTCTGTCTACTGCTTTTGGTGGGGGCTGGGATTCAGCTCAGTTGGTAGAGTGCTGTTCTGCACACTCTGAGGCCCTGGGTTCAATTCCCAGCTCTTCAAAAAGTGGGAGAAGGACCTGAGAGCCCTCTCCTGAAACAATCCAGAAACAATCAGCCATTGAAAACTCTAGGAATAGTAGAGAAGCACCGACATAGTGCTGGGCATGGCACAGTGTTGGGTAGTGTTTCATTCTGTTATGCACAGGGTTGCTATGAATTGGACCCTACTCAATGGCACCTAAAAAAACCACCCCTTTTTCTTATAGCCTCACACGGCTGATTGGATAACATGGCATAGACTGAATGCCAATTATTTGTCTCTTTGTTCTCAGCCCCTATTCCTTTTTAGTCTGCTGTGTATTGCAGGTGGGAGGGGTTGGTAGTTGGAAATTGTATTTTGTAGGCTCTCCAGAAGCTGGCTTTAGATTATGTTCTACCAGTGTAATGAAGTCATGGAAAAATGGAGAGCAGGAGGAAGGGGAGAAGTGGTTTTCTTCTTCCTTGAGGGTTCTGGTGGAGTTTTTGCCAGCAATAGAGGTGACAATATTGCAATGGTCACAGAGTTGACCGCTATATGAATATTGGGAGTGGTTTTGCTGCTAATCAAGGTAGCAATTCTAGTAGGTCCAGAATGAGATGTGACAGTGTCATAGAGGTATAGTAGCAGTTGTAAGCATATGGCTATATCCCAGCAGGCTCTCATCTCTCAGTGTTAACCTTCCTCATTTTGTTCCTCTAGGTCCTTTCTTCTGCATTTGATCTAGCTCTTCCTGAAATTTTCTCCTTATTTCTCTGCATTAAATCCCAACATTCCCTGTTAGAGATTTATATAGATTACCTTGGAGATGATATGAATGTAAAATATATCAGATACGGTGACATGTTTCTGTTCAAAAATTCTTACATACATTTAGTGCTTTATCAAGAATTTCTGAGCATGGCCTTTGGTTATACTTTAACTCTCGTATCTGTCATCCATTGCCATAATTTGAGATGTCTCTGACCTGCAAATTTGGAAAAGCAAAGCAAGTACTTTTTGCCCAGTAGTGAAATAAATCTCAGGCTCAGCAAGCACAATTTTGCAAAACATTGTCTTCTCCAATAAACAATGATTAATTTCCTCCTCTCTGTGTCTGTGAGCTTCCTTTCTTCCAGTTGGTACAAACAGACTTTGTTAAGAATGGAAATCATAGTTTATTTTCCAGGAATTTCATTTTATGGTGGTCCCCAGTGAGGCACTGTTTCTTTTCACTTTTTCCACCAAAAATATTTCTTGTTTCTCTAATGAGCTTATTTCAACTTGGCTGACCTATAATCTCAACTGTCATTCTTAAAAGTTGAAGCAATGTTCCATTCTTTTGTGTTATAACTTCCTCTCCTTTCATGAGAAATCAGAGAAAGAAATGAATTGATAGAAGGTTTCTCACTTTCATAGTGAACTGATGCTTGATAAGATGAAGTCACTGACTCACTGTGGGAAAAATATTGTAAATTCTGGCCCAGACTGGTAGAGATAAAACAGAAGAAACACTTGAAAAGTAGTGGGTCCAGCATACAAAAACAATGGAGCCCAAGTTCCTTCCTCATCACTTCCCATTTTATGGTTCTAGTTCTTTCAGATGACTTTAAAGGAAAAGTCTTTGAACAGAGATTTTCAAACTTTATTATTCTTGAGGATGCTGATGCTGCAGAGGTTGTAATTTGTCCACTTAATGCCCCTTTCTTTGACACTTTTCCATAGATTAAATTAAACTTACCCTCTTAGCAAGCATCAAGGCAATTTTGATACTGGCTATCTTTGGACTAGATAGTGAAGTACTGTGTCTAAACTGCTAGTCTGATTATTTCTGGGTATTCTTGATTCACAAGTGTTAACACAATACTGATATTTTTCCTCTCTTGTGTTTGTTCTTATCTAATGTCCTACCAAAAATATGGGTAATAATGGAAAATTTTAGTGAATTTGTTAAGTATATTCTAATGTTTGAAGGTTGAGTATTATGTACACTAAAGATCTTTTTGTTGCATTCATGGCTGTCTTGATGTCCTAAATGTTTGCCTTTCTGGTCATTTTGACTTTGGAGAAGATTCAGAAGTCACATAATGCCAGATCTGGTGAATATAGTGGATGAGGACACACCATACTGTTTTTATTTGATAGAAATTGCTCTACTGGAAGCAATATATGACATTGAGCATTATTATGAGAGAGTATGAAACTAAAGACATTCATGAAAGAGAACTTCCAAAACTGCTTCAGGAAGTGGCAAGATTGATGAAATAGGTGTTTGAAGCCAGGGGAAGTATTTTGAGGGGAAATAATGGCAATGTTATCTTTTACTGTAGTAATTTTTTAAAATTTAAAGATCATTGTATTTTTCGTTTACACTTCATATCTATGTGTACATTTAGTTAAAATAATGTATACTTTTTTTTCCTTTTTTTTTTTTTTGCGGTACTAGGGGTTGAACCTAGGGCCTCACACTTACATGCTCTTCAAGTGCTGCACCCCTGAGCTGCACTGTCAGTCCACTGTTTTACTTTTTTGGGACAGGATCTCGCTAAATTACACTCAGACTGCCTCTGGTCTCAAACTTGCCATCCTCCTGCCTCTACCTTCCGAGTTGCTGGGATTACAGGTGTGAGCCACTGCGCCTAGTAAAATAATTAATGCATACTTTTTTTTATAGCAGTACTGGGGGATTGAAGTCAAGTACTCACATATGTTGGACTCTCAGTCAATTTTTTACTTTTTTATTTTGAGACAGGGTCTCAGTTACATAGGCTTCCTCTGGTCTTGAACTTGTGATCCTCCTGTTTCTGCCTCCAAAGTAACTGGGATTACAAGCATGCATCACCATACCTGGAAATGTTACATATATGTATTTTTTCTTGAGTCTATTTCTCCAGAGATTCCCCAGTAAGATAATAAGGTAAAAAAAATGAAAAATAGGAATGAGCACTTACAAATTGACCTAAAGAGAACATGAAAATGATACACTATTTATCATGAGGTTCTTTTTCCTCTCTTGTTTCATCCTTTTCAAAATTCTCCAAAGCTACTTGCTGAGTCCTTATTAGCATTCATTCCAAATTTGGGACAATAAAATATGTCTGCTTAATGTAGTGATTAACCATATCAAAAGTTCTACAATCATAATTTCACAGAAAGAAATCTAATTAAATGTCACCGAATTGTTATGACTCATTTGCTTGAAAACTAAAATCATAAAGAAGGTTGCTCCAGACTCTCCAAAAATGCATGCCAATATGGATTTAAAAGGTAATGCTAAATCTTTAAGCACTTATTTATTCAAGAAAATGATGTGTTTAATCTGTCAGCATTTTGTTACATTACTAGCTACATTGATTTATGTGTTAGGTTTATATTGTAATATTTACCATTATTGAAACATAGTCAGAATTCAAGGATATGCCAAAAAAGAGAGAAATTCTCTATGGAGGTCACCTCAAGATATTGACAATTCCTGACTATGGAGGAGAACTATGCATTTTCTTTGAAAGTCTTAAGCAGTTTTCATAGAGGATTGACCATTATATCAGTTCTAAAGTAAACTTGTGGGTGGCTCAAAATGGCTCTCAGTTGGTAGAAGATACTTGTAGTAGATACAAGAGAGTTTGTTTTGCACATAAAAGAAAACTAAAGCCAAAATAAGACTGAAAGTTATAAGGTACATGCTCAAAGTTAGATTTCTCATAATGTCATTCTATTTGTAATGAATTTGGTGATAAATTATAGGGTTTGGTAATTATAATTACTGCTACAATAGATATTTATTAGAAACACAGGTGGGGATTTTCCCCATTGCCTTGGAATTGCCCTGTACTGTGACAAAGAAGCACTAAGTCCCTGGAGGACACCTCTAACTTGCATAAAATCAGTAACATATTGTGAAAAACACCACTGCATGTGTAAGCATAAGAAAGAAAGCGAAGAATTGTGTGTGGGGAGTGACTGGTGATGTTCTAAAAATTGTTCACATAGAACCTAGAATATTTCTAAGCTGCAGACTTTGAAGCCTGTTCTAGTGTTCTCTTCTTGTGCATATTGATAGGTTTCTAGAGAGTGGTGTGTGTGTGTGTGTCTGTGTGTCTGTGTGTGTGTCTGTGTGTGTGTGTGTGTCTGTGTGTGTGTCTGTGTATGTATGCATGCATATCCTGAAAGTGTGACTGTGAATAAAGAGACCATTGGCAGCTTCTTATCAGCAGCTTCTGGTCTTCCAGCCTGCTAATATGCTGAGGCTTCTGGAGGAGTTGGTCAGCAGAATAACAGGGGACTAAAATCTGGGGTGGCTTGAGAGGGGATACTCTCCTCTGGGTCTCTGTGGCTCTCTGAGTAGATGGAAGTGGACCTTAGCAGTTTCTCTTGTTGTACTGACGGAATAAAAAGGTTAATGGAGAGGCAGGACACTGACTACCAAGGCACATACTGACCAAATGAATTTACATCCCATGCAGAAAACCATGAAGCCAAAGGAAGACACTGTTGACCCTCTTTGAAGGGATCCTCAGCAAGCTACCCTCATCTATGTGGAGACTACCACAACTGCAGAGGCCTCCAACAGCAGATGGGATTGTTTTATTCAGAGCAAGAGGGCTTCCTCCTCACCACCCACAGAGAATCAGTTGTTTAGGAAGATCTGTTCCCCAAATTGTTCCTTTGTATTCCTAATTATAGAAAAGCAGAAATAGGTATTCCTGAACCAAACCTTCCTATCTATCTTCTTTCAATCTATCATCTCCTCTTCTCTCTCTCTCCTTCCCTCTCTCTCTCTCACACACACACACACACACACCTCACTCATACAACAAACCTTCCTATCTACCCTTCATCTCTCTCTCTCTCTCTCTCTCACACACACACACACATCACACATACACCTCAAGGGGTTAGAAACACTGCAATACACCAATGTTGTTAGGTGCTGTTGAGTTGGGTCTGACTCATAGTGACCCTATGTACAACAAAATGAAACATTCCCTGACAGTGTGCCATGCCTGGCACTATGTCAGTGCTTCTCTGCTAATTATTTTCAATGGTTGATTATTTTCAGAATTGCTTAAAGAGTGGATTGTGAGGTTCTTCTCCCATTTTTGCAGTGCTCAGGATGGAACTCAGGGTCTCAGAGAGTGCAGAGCAGCATTCTACCAACTGAGCTAAACCCCACCCTGTGCCTCTTCCTATAAGCCTACTTCACAGTTGCTAATGGGACAAAAGTGAAGGTTAATAGTGAAGAGAGCTGTGTTGTAATACTTGAAGTTGAACTGAAATGGTAGAATCTTCCCAAAATGTTGTGGCTTATGTTGAAGGCAATAATGGGACAAAAATAAAACAACTTTGTATTTACATGTTCCTGGGTTGGCATACCTTCACAAGGATTTTAGAGAAAAACTCTGATTAAAGAATCCTGATTTAAATAAAATCCAGTTGTTTATTTGTCTTATAGAGATTTCCTCTCTGAACTAAAACCACCATATAAATTAACATTTAGTGAACAGCTGTGTACATCAAATATGATTGCATTTTATAACTCAATTTACACCAATGTTTTCAATAATGACAATTTTGAGTAAAATAAGCACAATGTTTTCAAATAATCAGAGTTTTAAAAAAAGTAGCCAGTCCTTCCTAAACTTCTACGCCACAAGGAAGTTATATAAATTGCTTAAGGTTGTATTTCAAACCTAGTTTGGAATTGAATGTGTCACCAATCAGCCTACACAGTGCAAGTGACAAAAGTCAGACAGATGAAAATGAATCATTAGCGAAGTGGACGATGACTCACACACACACACACACATTATGTGTATTATTAAGTAGATTGGGCTGGGGTTTAGCTCAGTTGGTAAAGCACCAGTCTGTGCTCTCTAAGACCCTTGGTTCGATTCTTCGCACCACAAAAATGGGAGAAGGATGTGGCAATCCACTCCTGAAGCAATCCTGAAATAATCAGCCCTTGAAAACCCTATGAGGGTCACAATGAGTTGGACCTGACTTGATGGCACCTAACAAAAACAACATTAAGTAGGCAGATGCTTAAAAGCACAAGACATCTATAAACTCCATCATGCTGCTCTTAAATTTTTTATCCTCCCTTCTTTAAGCATACCATAGCCCTTTTAGATCACCAATCAATTTAATTCTACTATACATATTCTTTTACAGCATTTCTCAAGCACAAATAAATTGAGACATTTGCTGGAGAAAAGGTTTAAAGGCCCACAAATTTCAAGTGAATGTACAATATGTATGTTTTTAATGTGAGTATAGGATGTTTAAATGGTTTCTTTTCAGAGAGTTCTTAGTTTCTTGGAGATGGACGTGCTTGCAAATGTATGGATACTTCTAGATCTATGATGGGGGTTACTTCTTGATAAACACATTGCATGTTGAACATATCATAAATAAAAAATGCATTTAGTATGCATAACCTACCAGACATCATTGCTTAGGAAGACGTTACACCATAGAGGGTCAGTCATTTACCTCATGATCATGTGGCTGACTAGGAGTTGGAGCTCACTGCTGCTGCCCAACTTTGTGAATAGTATCAGGCTGAATATTGCTAGCTTGGGAAAGATCAAGATTCAAATTCTGAAGTACTGTTTCTAGTGAATGCACATGATGTTCCCACCATTGTAAACTCAAAAAGTAGTAAATCAAGCTGTCCTAAATCAGGGACCATCTGTATTTTCATCCTGATAGTGCTGAAAGGGCTGGGGTGTGGCTCACTTGGTAGAGTGCTGCTCCACACTTTCTGAGGACCTGGGTTAGATTCCCAACACTACAGAAATGGGAGAAGGATATGGTGGTCCACTTCTAAAACAATCCTGAAACAATCAGCCATTAAAAACCCTATGAGAGTTGCTATGAGTTGGGTACTACTCCATGGCACCTAAAAACAACAGCTCTGAAAGTAGTACAAGAAAAAAACTCAAAGTAGCAAGATCATGCTTAATACAGTTGTAACCACTTAAAATTATTCATGAAAGAGAAATATTAAAACTGCTGCTGATCAGTATTTTATTTCAAGCATCATCTAACTTAAGTTGCTGACACAGTGAAACCAGGTAGGTGGAAGCTGGGAATGGGTGAGGTTAGGAAAATGGTTTGCTAAGAAGAGACAGGAAAAATATCAGTAGAAGAAAGAGCTTCTCAGTACATACCTTCTAGTATAGACTCAACCTAGAAGTTACCTTTTCCCCACAAAATGCAAGGAGGCCTCTTAAACACCTTCCAAAAGTAGCTGCAGAGGGCATTGGCAGACATATAGAACTGGGAAAGTTCATGTTCACATCAGAAAGATACTCTTTTCAAGTTCTCAATTTGTACATATTAGGGCATTTTTAGGGAGGAAACATGCACTAAAGCAGCAGCAATCTCATTTATAACGTCGTTGTAGTAAAGATAGAATGCCTTTTCATTTTAAAGTTTCAACCCAAAACTGAGAGTCCTTAGTAAATTAGTCTATCAGCTCTAATCTAGAAAGAAACCAGATCAGCCTGGGGAAGTAGTAGTGCATGGGATGTAGGAGTAGAAGAAGAACCAGGGCAACCAAATATCAGAGATGTTGAATCAGAACTAGGACAGCAATTGTCCTATACCATTTTTGCTAATGTATTATGGATAATTAAATGAAAAAGGATTGATAGTAAGTTAATGTTAGAATATTTGCACAGGACAGTGCAGCTCAACACTCTTTGAGGATCTGAGTTCAATCTCCAGTACCACAAAAATGGGAGAAGGATGTGAAAATCCACTCCTGACGCAATCCTGAAACAATCATCCTTTGAAAACCTTATGAGGGTCAGTATGAGTTGGACCCTACTTTACAGCACCCAACAACAACAACTTTAGATATGGGGCTGGAATATGGCTTACTTGGTAGAGTGATGCTCTGCACTCTCTCAAGCCCTAAGTTCCATCCTCAGCACTACAAAAATGGGAGAAGGATGTGGCAGCCCACTCCCCCAAAAATCAGCCAGTGAAAATGCTATGAATAGCAGAGAAGCACTGACATATGCCCAGCATAGCACAGTGTCAAGGAGTGTTTTGTTCTGTTGTACGTAGAGTCTCTATGAGTTAAATCCAACTTGATGGCATCTAACAACAACTATAGATTTTACTACAGATGCACTTAGCTGTTTCAAGTATGAAAGAATCATTCTACACTGTGGATTCATGTGTTTTTTGTTTGTTTGTTTCCTTGCTTTGTTCTTTTCTTTCCTTCTGTAGAGATTTTTCACTTACAAAAATCTAAATGGAAAAAAGTCACTTCAAATATTATGTCAGATATGGTAATTTTTCTCTCAGTATTTCTCTCCCTTCTATAACAGTAGAACTCTAGTTCTTATTTTGGCACAATGGTTACACAGAATAAGTCTGTATCATTCATCATTTCTTGTAATTTGGTGTGACTATCTGACTCTGTTCTGGGCAATGGGATGTAAGAGGTACTGATGTGTTTGGCTTTTAAGTCTTGAAAAAGTTGAGTCCTATTTTCTCCCACTTGTTGGCTGGAATGTGGATGGAATATGAGTCATGGTGAACCAGTCAGATTAGGACACACACCTAAGGATAGGAGAACAAGAAGGTAAAAAGAATCTGGGACTTAGACTCTGAAGAAAATAAACTGGTAATAGGCCTGGACTGCTTAAATCTAGCCTGTTTATACCAGATAGATATATTTACCTGAGAGAGAAATAAATTTTGCTCATATTTAAGCACTATTACTTTGAATCAATCTTATAGCAACTGACTCCAACTTATACTCAACTAAAATAGATATTCAGTCATTGAAAAAGTTGATATTTTATGCCTATGACATATTAGTCCCCACTAATGGTGAATTTGGCAGCAAACAAAACATAACAGGTCTCTGTTCTTGACAAAATGAGGGTTGGTCAGGACTAGTGGCAAACACCTGTAATTCCAGTAACCAAGGAGGTCGAGGCAGGAGGATTGTGAATTTGAGCCCCATCTGGACTACATAGCAAAACCTTGTCTCAAAAAAGAAAAAACAAAGAAGGAAAGAAAGAAAGAAAATAAATCAATTAATTAAAAGAAAGGAAGGAAGGAAGAGAGGGAGGGAAAGAAAGAGAGAAAGAAAAGAAAAGAAAGAAAGGAAGGAAAGAAGGAAGGAAGGAGATTAAAAAAATAAATGTGTAAGGTAATAGCTCATAATTACAAATTCTATGGACAAAATAAAAAATTATAACCTAACAGCTAATAGAAACGGAACTATTGGTGTATAGGGAAGCTACTTATAATGTACTAACTATAGACAGCTTCTGTGAGGAGGTGATAAAGAGAGATCACCTTATATAAAAGCTCCAACCCAAGGGTAGGCTTATGTTGGGGGGTGGGTGTCAGAAAATAGTATCAAAAGGAAATGCAGTAGTGTCTGGGCTGAGAAAGATGCACAGGTATCTGGTCACTTAGCATGTTTAACCCAGGTGAGAAGTTTATATTTTGGTGTAAATGCAATGTGCAGCTCCTGGGGGGCTTTAAATAGGGCAAGGATATGCTCTGATTTTTAATCTTTCTGAAAAGACATTTTGACTGTGATAGAGGCAGGAAATAGGTGTGACAAAACCAATACTATGCATTCACCAAAACATCTTTGATTCTCTTTGTGACTAGGCAGGAAGACTACATTGTCCAGTCTCCTTTGCAGTTAGGTGGAGCCAATGGAATCTTGGTGGAAATGAGGTAGTCCTCAAGGTTATGGCCTTGACCTTAAAACTTTTCAAGGAATATCCATGAGTTCTTTCTTCCCTTATATGCTCATTGGATGCTGCACTTTGATGGTAGAAACACTGTTTGAGAGAACATGGCCCATGAATGACTGTATAGAAGAAATACTCTCTGCTAGAAGTAATCCTCCATTGTGGTAAGCTGGAAAAACTTAGGTACTGTTTGTTTTAGCAGTCAGCCTGACCTAACTGATACAGACAGCTAGTGTGGTGATCTGAGAAAGAAACTACTGTGGCTTAGACCAGCATTATCATAGAAGGCAGTGTGAAGTGATGGTATTTTAGTTATAATTTGAAAGTGTACCAAACAAGACTTACTGATGGATGGAATGGAGATATCAATTTCACTAACTACAGGTACAGTAGTGAGGTTGGAGGTGGCTAGGGTAGATTTTGAGATTCTTAATTAGACATCCAAATGGAACTGTTGGAAGCATGACTCTATTTCCCAGAGAAGCGGGGAAGGCTAAATATAAAAGTTTGGAGTCATTATCCAATAGATGTTATAGATTCAATTAATGTTTACACCCCAAATTTTTGTCCACAGGATATATTGTTTCTTTTAAGCATCCCTAGTTCTTAACAATTTTATGTTTGGGCCTGCAATGTGTATAAAGATCTCCCTGCCCCTAATAATCATGTTAGAGAGAAATATTAGAAAGACATGGCCTGGAAAAGCAAGTTAACTAGTGTGAAGAATTAGCCCACAGATAGAAACATAGTTTTTTTATTTTATTTTTATTTTTAGCTAAATTCCACTCCATATAGAATGATGACTAATGCCTGCCAGTCACAGTAGTGCAAGCCTCTTATCCCAATCACTCTGGAGGCTGAAACAGGAAGATTGTGCATTTGAGGCCAGAGACGTCTGCACAACTTAGTGAGATTCTATCTCAAAATGAAACAAAAATGGCTCGGGGTGCAACCTAGTGGTAGAACACATACAAATATTTGTGAAGCCCTGGGTTTAACCCCCAAGTACTGAAAAAAAATGATAGATGGCTACTTGTGCTACCACCCAAGTGTCAGAGAAAGGAAAAGATAAGAAGCTTGGAAGCTCTTAAGAACAGCTAAACAGGTTCTGCTGATTCTTGTTGAGATTTTAAGAAGAGGAAAGAAGAACAGATGATCACTGAAACATAATTCCACTTACCACAGTGTTGGTTTAGGTCACTGAGAGAAAGACTGAAAATGTCTACTGTAAAAGCTAAACAAAGAAACATTGTTTAAAAAGAGCCACACAGCTGGACATTGTAGGTCATGCTTGTAATCCCAGAAGTTGGGAGGCAGAGGCAGGAGGATTGTACGTTCAAGGCCAGAGGCAGCCTGTGTAACATAGGGAGGTCCTGTCCCAAGATAAAAAATAAAAATGGACTGGGGGTACAGTCCAGTGTTAGAGCACTTGCAAAGTATGTGTGAGGCCCTGGGTTCAACCTCCAAATATTGCCAAGAAAAAAAAAAAAGGAGCCAACAAGCAAAAACATCTTCCAACATTTAAAGATAATATCGTTGTCATTTTAAGACATGCGTCTTTGAAAAAAAATTGTACTCCCACTGTTCCAAGATAATTATTGTTGATTATACTTTCTATAAATTATTTAGCTCTTTTTTTCACTTTTTGGGGGGTTAGTTTGATAGGATAAAGTGCCATTCTTCTGCATTGATTTACATTTAAAAATTAATAATACACAATACATTTACCCTCCTATGCACTACCCAGCTATATTTATCTTTTTTAAATTAGCTGGTCATGTCCATGGGCTTCCTTTTTAAAAACCATCTCCCAGTTTTAACTGTGTTTAAGACCACAAGAAATAACACATCTCCCAGCCTCCATTGCAGCAGGATGTGGCCTTATGATTAAATTCTAGCCAATGCTATAGTAATTGAGAAATAGTTTAAAACAGTTTTTGAGAAACTTATTTAAGAGGTGGTGACACAACCCTTTACCACTTTTATCATGCTTAAGACATGGGTGTGATGGCTAGCTTTCCATCTTGAACCATGAGGACAAGGGCATGCTCTGTATTTGGCTGCCTGCAAGCGTGCTGAGTGCCAGATGATAGAGGAGTTCCTATGCCAGCCCCAAACTGTCTATATGCAAAACGTGACATGAGAGAAGTATAAGTTTTTATTCTGTTTAAGCTGCTATTTTGCAGATTTCTTTTACCCACAGATAAACCTAAAGTTAACTAATATAATTGTCATGGCTTGAAAGTCTTTAATGCTTTATCCTCAATGCCACAGTGTTCAGAGGAGGGGCCTTGAGAGGACCTTGGATCGTGAAGGCTCCAGCTTTATCAATCAAGTCATTGATGAGGTCTTAACTTACTGGGCTATTAGGATATAGAGAGTAATTAGAGTAGGTGCATCAGTGAGGTGTACCTTTGAAGTGTGTATTTTGTCCTTATCCGCCTACCCTGGCTGCCATGATGTTCTGCCTTGCCACAGTTGCTTTGGCAACTGGGCCGAAAAACCATGGACTGAAAACACTGGAACTGTGAGCCAAAGTGAACATTTCCTCCTTTAAGTTGATTTATCTCAGGCATTTTGTCATAGTGACAGAAAGCTAATACAATAATTATTGAATTCAACTTTTTGTTTTCAAGTGAATATTAGATTTGAGATACTTTTGGATGCAAGACAGCTGTCAGAAGAAATCACGAAATCATGAAAGAACCATGAAAAAAATGTCAGATTTAGTATTTTGACTTGATCTCTTTCCTCTGACTCTTCCTTTTGGTTTCCTTTTCATCCTATCCTATCCTCATCCTGCTCTTCATCTCCATCTTCCCATTCTAAATATGAGTGCCTGCTTGCATTCACCAGTACCTCTGCCAGCCCACCTGACTCCTTTTTAGGAATTAGAATGAGGCAATTCTCAAGGTGGTTGCAGTTCTATCAGTTCATGAGTTGGCAAGAGGGTTGACAGTGAGACTCAGACAAAGGTGCCCTTTCCCCAGGTGGATCTGGCCCTACACAGAACATATGGCTTGGCAGCCAGAACCTGGGCCGAGTTTCAAATCCCATTCATTCTTTTGGCTGGGTGCCCTAGTGCAATAAACTATATGCACATGTTTGCAGTGGACCAATCCTTTACCTGCATGCTTGGCTCATGTGCAACAGGACTCTGATTCAAAGAAGTATATGAGAGTCCCTTAGTCCAGAGCATAGTCATTTGGACCCCTTGTCTACTGTCATTATTGTGATTGTTTTGTCATACCTAAACATTGACTCTCTTTGCTTATCTTAATCTCAGCAGCATCCAGGAGTCTTACCACCATCCCTTTGTCAATGTATATACCTCTGTTGCTGATATTGCTTTCAGTAGGTTTTACTACCTGCACTTGCCCATTTGGACATTTACTTTCCTTTGTATGTATATGGTGCTTATCATCTTGATTCTCAGCTTCCTCTTAAGCCCAAAATCTTATGGACTGGTCCTGGACAAAGATGTAGAGGTGAACAGATACCAGCTAAATTAACGGGAACATTAATCAAACTCACTGACATTAGTTAACTATATTCATCATAGAAATAACATTTAAAATATTCTTCATATTTAAAATGTAAGGGAGAAAAAAGAATTTTGATACAAAGACTTGCCCATGTGCTTAAAGGAATGCAGTTTTATTTTCTTTACAGATCTTCTTTCTCCTAATTTCTGAGACATAGTTATGTATTAGCTACTACATTCTGTTCCCCCATGTGTCTGTCAGCTTGTTGTGTAGTGGGGATTTGCAAGTTGCTGTAATGCTGAAAGCTATGTGACCAATATTTCAGTTACCAACAGGGCCACACATGGTGGGCAAGTTTCAATTGAGCTACCAGACTAAGACAGACTAGGGAGAAGGACCTGGCTTCTCCACTCCTGAAACAATTAGCCATTGAAAACCCTATGAATAGCAAAGAAGCACTGTCAAATATAGTGTTGGAAAATGAGGCCCCTGGGCCGGAAGGCATTTAAAAGTCAACAGGGTAAGAGTTGCTTCTTCCAAGTAGAGTTGACCTTAATGATGAAAATGGAGGAAAGCCCTTGGGCCTTCTTTTGTTGATGTGTCTTGACTCAGAATAAGAAGAAACATAGTGGCTGCAAAATTGGGCTGAGTATAAAAGATCATGTGCATGGCACAGTGTTGGGCAATGTTTCTTTCTGTTATACATAAGGTTGACATGAGTCAGGACTTGATGGCACCTAACAACAACATGCCTGCAGCTGTAGCACTGTGGTGTCTGATCCCATTAGATCTCATAAGCTAAGCAGGGTGAGGCCTGGTTAGTACTTGGATGGGAGACTACCTGGGAACACCAGATGCTGTAGGCTTGGAAGAAAGACCCAGGAACCCACTCCCAAGAACAAATCAGCCATTGAAAATCCTATGAATAGCAGAGAAGCATGACAATAGTGTTTCGCCTATTGTACATTGGATCACTATGAGTCAGATACTGACTTGACGGCACCTAACCACCACCACAACAACATATTTTGTTAGAAATTCTACTAGTCATATTATTATTCTCACCATAATAATCAAAGCTTTCTTGGTCTTACTGAAGTTATGGCATTAAATACTTTTTATATTTTATTTTTCCAGGGTCCTCACATACAAATATAATTTCACAAGTCATTGCCTAAAACAAACCAAAGCCAGAGCTCCCTGTCATTTCCAACCAGATGCTGTTGGAGTTAAGAATGGAACTCCTAGGACAGGCATGTATCAGCACTTGGGAGGCAGAGGCAGGAGGATATTGTGAGGTCAAGGCCACCCTAGGATACTGCATAGTGAGACCTTGTCTCAAACAAACAAAATAAAACCAACAACAATAACAAAAATAAACCAGAAAGAATGGAACTTCTGCTATCATTGTTTTCCCCATTTGGCATAACCTTACAGTCTTGCTTCAAATGCAAAGGCCATAGATAGTGTGTCCTTTGTGATGTCTATTTCATATCAGAGATAATTATGACTGTAAAACCATTGTAAATGATGTAGGCTTTCTGTTATGTTTTCTACTTCTTAGCCTATATCTGTTGGACACAAAAATGAGTTTGAACACACAGGAGTGCTTAACTGTAGAGTTAAAGAGTTTCCCTGGAATCAGCTCAGGGGAATGGTGGGTGTCACCTGAGTCCTTTGAGCATGTACTTCTTGCCCTAGCAAATGGCAGTGATGCTTTGTAATCCTTTGATTTCTGAGAGACAGTTTACACTATAGAGCTACCAGCTAACATCCCTAACAAAGTGTGACTGGGGAACAAGAGCTATCTATGGATGGGCAGAACTCTCCTTGTCATTTCCAATTTTTACTAACTCTGTTTTAAATATTGCCAACCATCTAAGCTCTCTCTGTGTCTTGCCTACTGGATCCTTTATTCTCTATTTTCCACATGGAATATAATCTCTTGGTGAATGTCACCAGCTTGTTCTTCTGAGCCTTCACCTCTCCTGAGCTGCTGTTTCACCTTACCCAGCTTGGTCCAGGCCATTCCTGCCCTACTGCTGTGTATTATGGTAGTCATGACTAGGTAGAACAGTCCAGTGTGATCAGATTCACATTAGAATGGAGAGAGAGAGAGAGAGAGAGAGAGAGAGAGAGAGAGAGAGAGAGAGAGAGAGAGAGAGAGAATGAGAATATGTCTGACAGGCTGTTACAAGAATGTTTGACAGGCTGTTAGAAGTTATTACCAGAGTGAAGATGAAAATGACTTTGAAATTCAGTGGTACACTGGCATTCAAAATAAAGGAGTAAGAATGAACATTAAGGGCAAGTCAGTAAAGACCCCAAAATGAATTTAAACTAGTCACTTGCTTTTGAGTTCCTTCGGTGTGTTTCTTAACCTGTTCTGCGCGCACACACACACACACACACACACACACACACACACACACACATCACTGATGGTGGTCTTCTCCACCAGTGTCAAAGTTGATGACAGAAGACTATGTTTGGCTTCCTGCTACATCACTGTTGTTGTTTTAGGCGCCGTCAAATCTGTGTCTGACTCATAGCCACCCTACTTACAACAGGCAAAACATATTGTCAGTGCTTTTCTGCTATTCATAGGGTTTTCAATGGCAGATAGTTTTTTGGGAGTGGGTTGCTGGGTCCTTCTCCAAAGCCTACAGCACCTGGGACCAGGCAGTCTCCTATCCAAGTGCTAACAAGGCCCTACCCTACTTAGCTTCTGAGATCTGACAGGATGGGATGCCACAGTGGTGTGGCTGCAGGCGCCACACCCCTAGAACTCAGAAAAATGCCTGGGACTAAGTGAACTAAGATGAATCATTTGTTCCTATTTCATGTTTATGAATATAAAGTTTGTTGTGAATATCTGTAGCCACATTTACATAGAATTATGAATATCACTGGTGGTGTGCTTTCCAGTTATTCTCAGCTTTCTGGGCCAGAAGAGGTCCTTTTTAATATGTGGTACCCACTAATGCCATGAAAACAAAGTGTTTCCTATCATACCTGGTAGACTTACTATAGTCCTAACGGAGGGTCAGAAGCATTAAAAGTCCTTAATTTCTTACTTGTATAATCTCTCAGAACCTCTGACCTGTAGCAGCAATCACAAAGTAGAATTCATGAGTGTGTGAGACTTTCTCTGTTGACCTGCTTTTAGTCTTTCTTTCCTTCCCAGTGCATTTGCGTGGTCTATCCTTCCTATCAGGTGGAGGATGCTGCTCATTTTGCTCTCTGGGTCAGGGACAATTTATCAGGGCTCCTTTCTCAGCTTGCTCCCATTACACATGACTTCTTTATCGCATCATTCTTCAGCTGAGCGAAGAAGAGTTTCTGGAGATTGATTATTGGAGCTTCCCACACTAATGAGTGCTATTGTGCAGAGGCTGCAGCTTCACCTGAGCTGCTGGCAGGAAGGGATGCCAGGAACCATGCATATGAACTCCTATTTATTTTCCTCTTTCTGTCAAGCCTAATGAATACAAAATATCACTGCTTTCCAAGGTACTGGGGCTCATCTTACCTGTTATCAAAGGACATGTGAAGGCCATCCTCACTACAATATTGCAAATGCAACTGTGCAGAATCCTTGGTAGGGTGTTGGGGTGAAAGTCACTACTAGAGATGGGGAAGAAAGGTCAGTGCCCTAGGCTGGTAGCACCAATGAACAGATTGACATTTGGATACAACTTTTTATTTCATAATGCAATCCCATAGAATAAAATACTCTATGCGTTGCTACTCAAAATGTGGTCTTTGGATAAGCAACATCAGCTGGACTTGGGATTTTGTGTTAGAAATGCAGAGCTCCAGGCCTCACCCAAGAGCTATTGAATCAGAACCCAGTCCTAGATGATTCACATGCACATCACAGGCTCTGAAACACTGGTTTTTAGCTCTAATATTTGACATTCCATGATTATGTGTCATAGGTAAAATACCATGTTGACCTAAATGTAACAGTAGCATATAGTAGAAAAAGCATAGATCTGAATTTGGATTTTGGGTCCATTACTAATCATCTGAGTAAATGGCCTCTACTTTGTGATCTATAATACAGAGGAAATAATATGTGCCCTCAGGGTAGATGTGAGAATTAAAGCTTATGGAAAGTATTATATAGTGTATGTATATGTGTGTATATATATATATATATTGTATATGTATATATGTATATATATATACACATATGTATATATGTGTATATATATAGTGTGTGTATGTATGTATATATATGTATACGTACATACATATATACACATGTAAAGATTACATGTGTTAAGGATATATGTATGTACGTACATAGGCATGCATGGATATATGTATCTATTTATGGGACACACAATATCTAGCCCTAAAGCCTGACAGCTATTATGATTCTTTGTTTCTAGTTTATACAGTTAGAGAATTCTTGAAACTCCCTTTGCTCATTTGAAGTTAATTATGTGGGATTCAGCAACATTGTCCAGTGAGTTCCCTCTAGATTGCCCTCTCATTGCCATATGGGACTGGAGTGTCCTTTACCTCACAGGGCAGAGGGCGCACTCATCCGAACAACATAGGAGACCAGGGATCCTAAGCTTTCCAGGTGCTGGAAGCCATCATTCCCTGGGACTTCTGTAAAGAGCTAGCCCTAAGTTCAGAGACTATCGTATTGTACCATGTTTATGCACCCTCTCTCCCTTACCTCATAGTTGCCTTATTTTTAGAAAGGTAGTGCTAGAAGGGGCAGAGGGCTGGGATTTAGCTCAGTTGGTAGAGCGCTGCACTGCAGTCTCTGAGGTCCTGAGTTCAATTCCCAGCACCGCAAAAATGGGAGAAGGACCTGGCAATCCACTCCCAAGGCAATCCCAAAACAGTCAGCCATTGAAAACCCTATGAGGGTCGCTATGAGTCGGATACCGACTCGATGGCACCTAACAACAACAACAACAAGAAGGGGCAGAAAATCCATCAGGCTGCTTTCTCTTTTCCTTGCGCCTTGATTAGGGAGAATGTGAGTGGTAGAGGGATAAATATGTTCTCTTAGGCCAGAGACTCTCTCTGTGGTTTTTGTGCAAGATGCTGAAATGACAGGTCATGCTCCAAGTGATATTATTCATTTCTGCCAGAGCCTTTTTTGTCCAACAATATTATTTGGGCAAGGAATGAAAGGTCATTGGTTTATTGTTATTTTTCATTTCATATATATTGAGACAAAAAAACCCTCTAAGGTTTGAGTAAAATTTGAGAGATTTCATCATAATCTTTCAAATAAAATCCTAAAACACTTTGATTAAATGGTGGTTGTTTCACCTTTCATTCGTCACGTGGCCTTGAAAGGTAAAGAGGGATTCCCTTATCCCGTGACTGTTTTTCTGGAGTATTGACTTTCCCAACCACACATGTACTTGAAATTTGGCTAAGTTTTATTTTTTCAAAAACTTTTTTTATTAGTAATTTTAATGTACAACTTAATGGGTCTCTTTATGACATTTCCATACATGCATTTCATTGTATATTACTCATATTAACTTCCCCCTAACCCCCTTATGACCTTCCTCCCCCAACTCCTCCCTCCCCACCAATGGTCTCCTTTCTACTTGCATGTATTTTTTGTGGGTATATCTATCTCTACATGTACATCCCAATTTTGCCATAAAGCAGCATAAGTGATTTTTTTCTTCCATTATCTTTTCTTCTTGCCTCCTTCCTCTTTAGTCCATTATTGTTCCCTATTGAAATCCTGTCTGCTTTCCTGATCTATATGTTTTAATAATGAATGTATATTGACTATAATAATGTATATATATAAAATCATCTAACAGCATATAAGGCCTGCAGTGGTAGCCCTGTGGCATCTGATCCCATCAGATCTCAGAAGCTAAGCAGGGTCGGGCCTGGTTAGTACCTGGATGGAAGACCACCTGGGAACACCAGAAGCTGTAGGCTTGGGAGAAGGACCTGGCAACCCCCTCCCAAAAATTAATCTGCCATTGAAAATCCTATGAACAGCAGAGAAGCACTGACAATAGTGTTTCCCCTGTTTTATAGAGGGTTGCTATGAGTTGGATACCGACTCAATGGCATCTAACAACAACAACAACAACAACAACAACAGCATATAAGAGCAAACTTGAGATATTTATCTTTCTGCGTCTGGCCTAATTCACTAAAAATAATGATCTCTAGTTCAATCCATTTTCCAGCAAATGCCATAATTTTGTCCTTCTTTATGGCTGATTAAAACTCCATGGTGTACACGAATAGCCAAAACACTTTTAAGCTGCAAATCTAATGCAGGGGGAATCACAATCCCTGACTTCAAACTTTACTACAAGGCAGTGGTTGCAAAAACAGCTTGGTACTGGCACAAAAATAGGCCCGAAGACATCTGGAGCAGAATAGAAGACCCAGATATACCTCAACACACCTATAGCCACCTTATTTTTGACAAAGG
>VMDO01007193.1:40616-93532 GCA_007922755.1 Pedetes capensis | reverse complement strand
CATATAACCCCTTCCTCAGAATCATTTGAACTAAAGTTGGTCTATATACTCTTATCCTATTTTCATTATTTGAGATAATAACTGAGTTCTATGTGAAGAATACTATATCCACTATATAAAAAGCAACAAAAGAAAATAACGTCTGTGGCTACCAAGCCATTGCTGATGTTTTCTAGGAATACAAAACCCTGTAAGTGTTGATGCACTCCTAGGTTACGAACTGCATACACTTTTACAGACCCATTACAGTAAAACACCATCTACTCTACCCCTAGTTGCAACATTTCTCTATGATAATAGATAGATTATGCTCATTTGTAAACTTTTAGATCATTCTGCTTAACATAAAATTTTCAGAAAATGTTTGTATTGTTGGCTTCCTTGTGAACTCATTAACCTAGTTCAGACATAGACTCACACACTCATTTTTTTGCAATTCACTCCTTCCACTATATCTGACATGTACTTTTGCTCTAGTAATTTTGACTTTGAGAATTCATGGTGGAAAATAAAAAGAACTCCAAATTGGAAGCTCAGGAACCTAGTTTTTAATTCTGATTCCACTGCTTTTCTAACTCCTATTTGCTTTATTCATAATAAACTTTTACAAATAAACTTTTACAAAATGGGTTGCCCAGTCTAATTTTTATTGCAGAATCTGGGAATATATAAAGACATAAAAGGAGCAAGAGAGAGGTGCCAATAGCTTTGAGTTTTGCTTGGAATATGTAGATGGAGAAAATCACCTCCAAACAACTGTCTGCATTGGAAGATCTCTCAGCTTCACTTCCAAGTTCCATGAAATACATATCTATCTAAACCAAACATGGGAGAAGGATGTGGCGGTCCACTCCCGAAGCAATCCCGAAACAATCAGCCATTGAAAACCCTATGAGGGTCACTATGAGTCTGACAACAACTTGATGGCACCTAACAACAAAAACAACAAAACAGTTAATAAGTACTTATTTTTAGTTAAGCCTTTTAAAATAAACTTTATATCTCAAATATCATCAAAGTGTGCTTGATATTTTTTGTTGAAATGTTACCAAAGATGACAGGAAGTATGCAGAACCGTTCCCAAAATACAGAGAGCATAGGCTCACATGTGAACTCAAACACAAAGTTATTGTTTCCAAGATTAAGACTTGGTTTACACTGAAGTATTATTTTTATATAATTTCATTTATTCAGAATCTACCAGGGACCAAATAACCATGTTACCAGACACTTATGTGATAGACACACTTATTCTTTGTCCCTTCAAATAAACCCCGTTCATAATAAACTGATGTTATTGTTTGTCCTCTTCCTGATTTTCAAGTGTCACAGTCCTACTTTGTGATCCATAAAATCCTATGTGCTGTTCTCATAAGCAGTCCTGAAGTTCTAGTTCCCATTCAATAGAAACATCAAACAGAATCATAGTGGAAAGTATATATTACAAACCCATCTATAAAGTTTCCAAGATATAAAATATAGCAGCATAGAAGTATGCTATCAGAACCCCAAGAAAACGTACCTTAAGGAGCATAGTTTCCTGGGAGACTTTACTGGGCTGTTATCACCTGAACTCAGCCACTAACTGAGCTACCAGTGCTGGTTCATTTATTCCTAAAGCATAACTATTCACAATACTGACTCAGGGACTCCCCATCAGGTTGGTGGAGACTTTTTCAGAACTTTGTTGCTTTCTGAACCTCTTTTTCCCCAAATGTGAGAAAGCATCCCAGTCTGAGGGCAACTTGATAATTCTTACTCTCTCCCCTTTGTCATTCACAGGGGTTATCTAAATCCCTGTCATTATTTGTCACTACTTAGTGATAATTTCTTTTAATAAACATCTTGTATATCTTATCATGCCTTGGCATTTACATATTAGAAGACCCAAAGCAGCACAGCAGTGAGCATTGGAAGCTTTTATTCCATCAAAGAGAAATTTTCAATTTAACAACCACATTGTATGCCTAGTTTTACAGTTAAAATATACAACAAAATTATATTGTTTGTTCAACTGTCTTCCCTCTGGAGAACACCAAGAGTTTAGATATTCATTTATTCATTTATGCATTCATCCTTTCATTCAATCATCAAATACTTATCAGAGTAGTTTATATAGGTGAGGCACCAGAGACAGAATGTTATACCAGAATAACATAATCTCAGTCACTATAGAGTTTATATGCTAATGTAATAGGTCTTAAATATTTTGTTTACAGGTCCCTTAGGGTATGATAAGTGCAGCTGGCAATCTCCCCAGAAAAATATCATATGCATATACGCATACTAAAGAATTTTGCATAAATATTGGAAGTTTCAGGGCTACAACTCTACCTGCTTAAATTCCTGCCTCTGTCCTGAGTCCATTAGCTCACATGGAGTTAATAAGCATGTCCCATTAGACTCCTGCCATCTTCTTCCATACTCAGACTCCTGCTTATGGTAACCTTTATGTAATCCAGATTTTCTCAATATAGCTTTCTCTTTCCTTCCTTCCCTTGGGAACTAGAACCCAATCTCTGAAATAGAGTCTGGCTCCTCTTGATTTGCTACTTTGCTTTCTGAGATTTCTCCTCATGACTAATGAAATATCATTTCTCAATTGCAAAATTTCAGTAACCTCCTAATCCGTGTGTCTAATGCACTTCCATTTCAGCATGTCACATTCTAATGTCAGATGTATGCTCCTGAAGCACAGATCTCAGAATGATCCATCTTTAGCAAACATTTTCCCCAGCCTTCAAACCCACAGAAGGAGGTACATGATGCATTCACAGTAAGTCCATTTTAAGCTCTACTGCCACGCACTTCCTCTACATTCACTCCATGCCTGAGATAACTGCAGTCTTTGCTTGTCCTTGAAGACAATGTTTATTTCCTTGTCTCAGTGCTTCTTCTCACTTAACATAGTCTTCTATCTTTTCTTCTGTTGGTTGCTGCCCATGTGTTGAAACCTAAATCAAATTCCGACTCCTCCACAACATACAAACAAGGGGTAATAATAACAACTGAAATGTGTTACGTAGATATGAAGAGTAAGGAATTAATGTAGGAAGTATTTTAAGAGCAGAAGCAACAGTATTTGCTTTCTGGTTTTAAACATGAGGATAATATTAAATATTAATAAAAACTACCATTGCTTAGCAACTATGTTCTATCTAAGCCTGCAGCCATAGCACTGTGGCATCTGATCCCATCAGATCTTGGAAGCTAAGCAGAGTCCAGCCTGGTAAGTACTTGGATGAGTGAACACCTGGGAACGCCAGGTTCTGTAGGCTTGGGAGAAGGACCTGGCAACCCCCTCCCAAAAATCAATTTGTCATTGAAAACCCTATGAATAGCAGAGAAGCACTGACAACAGTGTTTTGCCTAATGTAGGTAGGGTCGCTAAGAGTCAGATACCTCCTGGACGGTATCTAACTACAACAACAAGAACAAAAACAACAACAACTCTATCTAACTTGGCAAAATGTGCTCTACATGCACTAATAACATTTTATAAATATCCTGATGAAATAGCCACCACTATTATCCCAGCTTATGAACAAGAAAATGGATGCCAGAGAAGTTAGTTAACTGTTCAAGATCTCATAGCTTATAGAATAAAGTTGACATTTCAAAGCAGATTTATCACAAATATTTCATGATCTTAATAAGAAGGACATGGTCAGAAGGTTTGTAGCTTTAGGCAATTGGCTAAATGTGGGAGAGAAATAAACAAGAGTTTCATTTTTGAGATGTTTAGTTTTGAAACATTTAATAGTGTCTAGGAAGAATCATCCAACACTTAATTACAAACATGGGAGTAGAATCTAGGAAAGAAGTATTTCTTATAGATAGCTATTTAGGAGTCATTTATATGGAGGTAGGAGGTAAAGTCCTGTGAGTAGATTTATCACTAACCGAGAAAACAAGTAAGAAAAACAGAAGATGGCCAAAGATGAACGTTTTGGAAAACTTTCCATGAATAATAATGAGGAAAAATGGAAAAAGAAGCCAGAGGAATTTCAGGACATGTAGTGGGGCCAACAGTATATAATGTTTAATATGGAAAATATGATGGTCTATATTTAAGAGATCTTGGAGATTCCTGAGCAGTGGGAGTGGAAGCTAGATGGAAAGAAGTTATGTGTGAGTCATATAGATGACTCAGAAACAGAAATCATCATCAAAACAGAAATTGGTGTTTTATGTGGACTGCAGATTGGAAAAACTCAGTTAAGTGTCATGAGGGCTATCTACTCCCCTAAGAATTGTGTTTCCCTTCCTGAAATAATTTTCCAGGTAATGTCATCCATCAATGTTCTCAAAAATGCCCTTTATATTCACTGAGTAAAATAGCACATTCTTTTTGGACAGGATTGCTCTTTTCCAGTTGAATTTCATAGACTTGAAGACATTACCACTTGGTGTCCAAATGACTATTATTCCACTGAAAATATTGACCTACCACTATCATTTGGCAATTCCAGTGTGTTTGAAGACCATCATGACTGCATATTGCACTAGACTGCAAGTTCCCCAGGATAGGGACAATATAATATATTTTCCATTTTTCTTTTTTTTTTTTTTTTTTGAACCAAGGGCATTGCAAACAAGACTTTCTGGTCTCAAATCTGTGACCCTCCTGCCTCCACCTTCCAAGTCATTGGGATTAAAGGTGTGCATCAACATTCCTGGCATATAATATTTTTTCCAATTCCCATCAACTGCTACAACCCTCAAACACACACTCATGTATATGCACACACACACACACACATACACACACACACACACACACCACATACACATTAACCTCCGACATCAAACATAATACACAACCTAGGCATTCAAAAGTATGAGATTATAGGCATGCCCTATACTCCCTGTCTACAATTATTGAATTCTACAAGAGTAAGCTACATAAGGTAACAGTTTTGTACATTTTCCAGAGAATAGATAATGTATAAATAAGAATATCTATATAAAAATGGGCTGGGATTTATTTCAGTTGGTAGAGCACTGCTCAGCAGTTGCTGAGGTCCTGAGTTCGATTCTTAGTACTGCAAAATTGAGAAAAGGACATGGCAATCCACTCATGAGGCATTCCTGAAACAGTCATTGAACACCCTATGAGGGTCACTATGAATCAGACACAACTCGACACCATCTAACAACAATATAAATAAGAAAGATTTCTTGGGGTCATGGTTTTGAGGGTAGGACCTCCAAAACTGGGTGGCCACAGTTATTTGGCCTCTGGTGATGGTACTCTGTATCGCATTACATTATGACCAAAGTGGCTGGAAGAGGAACACATGATGAGACAAGAAGCCTGAGACTGAGAAGAGGACAATCCTGTCCTTTCTTGACAACCCATCTCACATAAACTAACTGGGTTCCCAGGAGAACCATATTAATCCCCTCTAAGGGCACACTGACATCCCCCAATGATCTCCAACTAGGATCTCCTTCTTAAACGTCCCACCACATTTCACTGGGGTAGAAGTTTCCAACAAATAAACATTTGCATCACACACACAGACTCTATCCAAACCATAGCAGTATTAAAAGCTTAAATCTCAGTAGAAATAAACACAGGGTTATTTCTCACTCCTGTGACAGGGCAGTGTTCTGATGATTTCAATAATACTCCCAAGTGAATCGCTTCACTGTCATCTGGTACATCACCCATGATGAGAGAAAGTGTACATCACAAATCATCTGGTAGCTCCATAAGGCTTTCTCCAGAAGGTGGCATGTGTTAGTTCTGTACAACTATCTTTGATCAAAGCAAGAGTCTCCTAGTTAGGAAAGAGATAATTCACTTTTAGTTTACTATCCTGGCATATTATTTTAAAATATGCTATTTAAACATTTCCAGTCACCCAAGCAGTGATTTTTGCTTTCTCAAAGGGATATTTTCTGCACAAACCAACTTTTTAAAGTGGCAGTAGTACCAAAACATGAGTCATGTTATACCTACGAGACTTGTTGTTAGGTGCCATCAAGTCAAGTTCAACTCATAGTGACATTACCTACAACAGACGAAACACTACCTGACACTCTGTTATGCCAAACACTATGTCAGTGCTTCTCTGCTATTCATAGGGTTTTCAATGGCTGATTATCTTGGGGGAGTAGGTTGCGAACTCCTTCTCCCAAGCCTACAGCCTCTATGTTCCCAGGTGGTCTCCCATCCAAGTTCTAACCAAGCCCAACTCTGCTTAGCTTTTGAGGTCTGACAAGATTGGATGCCACAGTGGTAAGGTTAGTATAAAATTTAAAACAAAATAAAACAGAAAATAAGTAGTTGGCAAGGATGTAGTGAAACTAGAACTCTTATCTATTGCTGGTAGAAATGTAAAATGGTATAGCCCTTGAGAAAAATGTATTATGGTTCCTTAAAAACTTAAACATGGAGTTACTATATTATCCCACAATTTCACTTTTAAGGATATACACAAAAATATTGAAAATAGGTTAATGAGCATGTATTTTTGCATCAATGTTTGCAGAACCATTTATTCACAATAGCAAAAAAGGTAGAAACTATCTATATACAAACATCTATCAATGAATGAATGGATACATAAAAGTTGGTATATGATTGTTGTTGTTGTCATTAGATGCAATTGAGTCAGTGTCCAATTCATAGAAACCCTACGTACAACAGGCAAAGCATTATTGTCAGTGCTTCTTGGCTATCCATACAGTTTTCAATGACTGATTGCTTTTAGGGAGTGGGTTGTTGAGTCCTTCTCCCAAGCCTATAGCATCTGGTATTCCTAGGCAGTCGCCCATCCAAGTAGTAACCAGGCTTGACCCTGCTTTGCTTCCGAGATCTGACAGGTTTGGATACCATAGTGGTATGGCTGCAGGCTCAATATAAGATTACTCCACCTTAAAAGGGTTGGGGTTTAGTTCAGTTGGTAGAGTGCAGTGCTGCACTCTCTGAGGACCTGGGTTGGATCCCCAGCACTGCAAACACGGGAAAAGGACATGGCAATCCACTCCAAACCAATCCTGAAGCAATCAGCCATTGTAAACTCTATGAGGGTTGCTAGGAGTCAGACCTGACTGCATAGCACCTAATAACAACCACTATAAAAAGAAAGGATATTTAAGATGGATGTTACAATATGAATGAACCTCAGAAATAATATATTAAGTGACATGGTTCTGCCACAAAAGAGAAAACATTATATGATTTTATTCATATAAAGTACCTAAAATGGTCAAATTCTTAGAAAAAAGAAAAGTGGTTGTGTTTGTTTTCCATGCTGTGGCAGCTTGCATGTTGCTGTGATGCTGAAAGCTATGCCACAGGTATTTCAGATACCAGTAGAGCCACCCATGATGGACACGTTTCATCTGAGCTTCCAGACTAAACCAGACTAGGGAGAAGGATCTTGCAGATCACTCCTGAAACAATTAGCCATAGAAAATCCTATGAATAGCAGAGAAGTACCATCAAATATAGTACCAGAAAATGAGCCTCCCAGGCTAGAAGGAATTCAAGAGAAGACTGAGGAAAAGTTGCATCCTTAAAGTAAAGCTGACCTTAACAATGAGTATAGAGTAAAGGCCCTGGGACTTCCTTTTGCTGATGTGACACAACTCAGAATGAGAGGAAACAGAGTGGCTGCAACAATGGGCTCAAACATAAAAAGAACTTGGTCATGGCACAGTGTTTGGTAGTGTGTTGTTCTGTTGTACACAGAGTCACTATAAGTTGAATCTGACTCTGCAGCACCCGACCACAAAATGATCAAATTCATAGAAAATAGAAAAGTAGTTATGATGGGAGAGGACAAGAAAGGAATCAGGAGTTAGTGTTACGATGGGCACAAAATATCAGTTTGGCAAAATGAAAAGGTTCTGGAAATGGGCAGTGCTGAGGGTTGTATAATATAAATATAGTTAATGTCTTTATGTTATACACTTAAAAACAGTAAAACCCTATATATATGATTTGCCACAATGTACAAGGAAAAAAGCTTCCACCCTCATTTCTCCCTGGCCACTTTCTAAGGTCAATTGTTATGCTTTAATTTTGCATGTGTCTGAGTTCTGTCTTCCAATAAAGGAGATAAGCTTTTTTAAAAATGTGCTTCTTGGATATCAGTAGCAATTCAGTAGCAAAGAGAATGATTCCTGCTAATTGAGATAAGGAAGGTCACAACAGTAGATACATGTGACTTTATTCCCAATGTGATGATCATACTGTTTATACCAATATAGAAATTGAGTTTCTTTTTCATTCAAGTATTTTCCGTGCTGAGGCATAAATATGACACACACCCCAAAACACACACAGGCTTTTGTGTTAAATACTTGGTCCCCAGCTGGTGGCACTGTTTTAGGAGGTTCTGGAAACTTTAGGAGGTGGGAGCTAGTTGGAGGAAGTAGGCCACTGGTGAGGTGACTTTGAAGATTGTATCTGGTGCCCTGTCATTTCTTGTTTGCTGCTGTCTGCCATGAATAGAAGAAGCTCCCTTGCCCCTCATTCCTGCCACCATGATGTTCTGCCCCCAAAGGGCCCAGAACCAACAGATCCAGGGACTGTAGATGGAAACCTCTTAAACTGTGAGCCACAATAAACCTTTCTTTTCTTAGGTTGTTTCAGTCAGATATTTTCTCACAGCAATAAGAAAAATAACTAACACGTCACCATACACGTGCTGTGTGTGGGTGTGTGGGTGTACATGTGTGTGCCTTTTATAAATTTTCAAACTTAAACTGCAGAATTAGCAAATCTGGGACCACAGACCTAGTCACCAAATATTTACCCACTGCATACTGTATGCCAGACTCAGCCTACCAGCTTAGAAGATGAAATACAAGATGAATAAAGCACAGTCCTCGCCTTTGAAGAACATTGGCACTAATGGATGAGATAGGTAAGTAAATAATTCATAATTAAACTTGTACTTGGTGATGTGGCAGTTCGATTAATTCTACATGGAAGGGTCATAAAAGGCAGCACTGATACTTGAGGAATGTTTAAAAGGGCAAATGGGAATTGGTCAAGTGAAAAATGGCAGAGGAGGTGAAGTGAACTGGGTTGGCGTTTCTAGCAGGGGAAGTGGTACCAGGCAAAGTAGGGAGGCATTCAAAGCATTGCATCCCACTGAGACAGGAGTCCTTAGCTGTGATCATGAGTGGGACACCTAGAAGGGTGGCCTGAGATGAGTCCAAAGGCAAACCAAGGCAAGAATTGAGAGTTCTTGAACAATACACAATCTCTCTTGCTAATTTTGTTTTCAATCTTTTGTTGTTTCTCATAAACATCAGGCTCTCTGCTCTTTAGACTTAAAGATTTATAAAAATACCCTTAAATCATCTCCTATACTTATGATGGCTGACATACTTTGAGATATTGCCAAAATATGTGAAAAATAAAAATAGGCTATATTTATATACCACATAAAAATATTTAAAATATAAGCCATTTTCTGAAACAAAGAGATCTCTATTTTCCTTAAATTTAGAGACCTCAAAGTTTGAGGAAATATATATATATATATATATATATATATATATATATATATATATATATATATATGTAAACAATGAATTCAACACTTAAATTTCATTCTGTTTAAGTCCAAAGGGAACAGTCTGGCAGGACCAAACTCAGATGACCCTGAGTTATACAAATAAGCATGATGTTATATGGACCTAAAAGTCTCCAGGAGGAGTTCACAAAGTAGAAACTCAATCTCAGATTAAACCTCCAGTCCAAATTATCCTCTCCTGAAGTTACCAAGTTCCATGTCCCCTGACCACACTCACCGCTGAATCACTGTTGAGCCCAGCACATTTTGGTTACTAATGCTACTCTATTTGACTTCTAAAATATGAACTATAATATTTCAAAAGAAATAAAAATGATCAAAATAACTGCCTGACTCAAATGCTTCACATGGATGGTCCACTCAACTAAAGCATCCAAAATTGGGTATGGTAAATCTATTAAAATTGTAGAAAATTTGAGAGACATTTTTAGGTGATATTGGACAGAAGTGGAGACAGTCTATAAAGACTTTGTAACAGAAACCTCAATGTAATGATTTCAAATACTACCCACATACTTCTATCAGCAACAGAATACTTCCTTTAAAATTAAATATTAAGAACAAAGAAAAAATATACCATAAACTAAAAAATAAAAGGAAATTTTATATGCTTATTCTACTGCTCTTCTTTCATTAAAAGTCAAAATTGTGGGCTTTAAAATATGTGGTATATATTTATATATTTAGGCTTTTGAAACATCAATTCTTTAGTAATCATAAAAGTCTATATTGATAAATCAGATATCAAATGCTTTCAAAGGATCAACCTTCCCACCTCCAACAAAGATAATGGAAAATAAATCTTATTTACACATATCTTTTATAAAATTCATAACAGAATATTTCTCTGAAGGACTTGTAAATTTCATAAAGGAGTTATTCAATGGCAGTGTCTTATATAAAAATCATCATTTCCTAATTCTAATTTAAATGGTATTGGGAATGGAATTGCCCTGAGTTAGCTTCCTATTTACTACAGGTTATATATCAGTCACCTCAGACTTCCATAATAAAATAATATGGATTTGTTAGCTTAAACCACAGAAATTTATTTTCTGACAGTTCTGGAGGTTACAGGACCCAATCAAAATGTTGGCTGATTTGGATCCTGATTAAGGCTCTTTTCCCTGCTTATAGTTGCTGTCTTGCTGAGTCTTTATGTGGCCTTCCCTTTGTCATGCATGTACAGAGAGATCTTTGTGTTTTCTTCCTCTTCCTTTCCAGAAACCAGCATCATCACACTGAGAATTCATCCTCATGATCCCACTTAAACTTTATTATCTCTTTATAGGCCTTATCTCCCAAGACAGTCATGTAGGGGGTTGGGAACTTCAACTTATGGATTTTGGGTTAACACAAATCAGTCAATAGCAGGTGCTCAATCAGAAATATTTATGTCAACCTACTATAAGTATGCCTGCACCCATAGCACTGTGGTGTCCAATCCTGTCAGATCTCAGAAGCTAAACAGGGTCAGACCTGGTTAGTACTTGGATGGTAGACCAAGATGGGAATAACAGGTGATATAGATTTGGAGGAAGGACCCAGCAACCCACTACCCCCAAAAGAAATCCATTGAAAATCCTATGAATAGCAGAGAAGCATGACAATAGTGTTTTTTCTGTTGTACATAGAGTCGCTTTGGTCAGATACCAACTGGACGGCACCTAACAACAACAACAACTCTATGTATATTCTTTAAGAGAAAAGCTACACTTGTTGAAACTTGTTGTTATTATTAGGTGCCATCGAGTCATGTCCAATTTATAGCGACCATTATAGGGGTTTTCAAAGGCTGTTTTGGGATTGCCTAGGGAATGGACAGCTATGTCCTTCTCCCATTTTGCAATACTGGGAATCAAACTCAGGGCCTCAGGGACTGGAGACTAGTGCTCTACCAACTGACCTAAGTCCCACCCCCACATTAAACCTAGGGATGTTTATATCAGTAGTGGAAGTTTTCACCACAAGAAAAACTTGAGACAAGTACAAAAATGTGACTTCCATATGTTCTTTTTGGGATGCAGCCTGTAGAGAACCCTGAAATTCCTCTCACTGTGCCCCTATAATACTTTCAGTGCAGTAATATTATATATGACACCAAAATCTACATGTCATCCTCACTCAACTTGTCAAACTATGCTATAATTGTTGATGGATCTCATATACTTGTCAGAGCAATTTGACAGATGGGACAAGTGGAAGTACTGCTTCACATAGCACAGTGAAACTCTGCCAATACTCTACAAACAAGGATGAAAAATTCAAGCATGTAAACTTCAGGTCATGCTACAGCCAGTATAATGAAAAGATCCAAAGAGTCTTTGCAGCTATATGGAAGGCTTGGGGGTTCTCAGGGTCAATCTTATGTGACATCATTTCTGAATTTTGGTTGTTTCTGGGTGAAATATCACAGTTTCATTGCATTTCAATTTGATTTTAGTTAATGAATTAAGCATTTTCTGAATGTGCTATGAAACTGTTTAGTGTGAATTCTTTGGGAAAACAGACTTTCCTTGAGGAAAGCCAAGAAGAGTGGGCTCCATGAACAGCATTAAGAGGCAATAAGTTATTGAATAATAGCAACTTATAGCAATAAGTTATTGAATATAAGGCTTTTGTTTGGGGTTACATCTGTTCCTAATTCTTACTTTGCACTTCCTAGTTGAGTGATTTGAACAAACCATTATTTTTCCAACCCTTAGGACCCTTATCTGAAGTCAAATAAAAATGGAGTCATTTTGAGGAGTAAATGTGATATTTGTGAAGCATTAAGCACCAAGGGCCCATATAGTAGTGAATAATATTAATGGTATTAATAATGGTGTTGACAAAAGAGAAAATTTCCTCTATCTGAAATGTTTCATGTTTGTGGATTCTTTCTAAGTTAATGATCAAATTCAAACTCAAGTCTTCATGTTCAAACTCAAAATCAAGTCTGTAAAGATCTTTAGACAAGCATCATCTTAGAGAGAATCAATGTAAACATCCTTTGACACTTGATCAGACAAACTAATTCTGTTAAGTTCTATAATTCAAAACTTTCCATTGAAGGACTCTCCACGCAGGCATGATGTTCAGAATGACATTAGAAGACTAAAGGTTCCATAGCTCTTTACTTAGAATAAATATTTGGGTCCTCATAATAATTCCCATTTTCTAGGTAAGGGTGATAAACTTCAGAGAGCTTAAGCAAATTGTTTAAGTTATTGCACCTCTTAAATTGTCATGTTGAAATATATGCAACATATTTAGAAAGATTATAGTTCAATGTATCCTAACTTGAGATTGACAGACTTTTTTTCTTTTGGTAAAAGGCTAGATATTTTACACGAGCTTCACAAGGTTCTGTCTCAAGGACTCAACTTTGCCTCATGAAAGCATCAATTTACAATAAAAATAAATTAATATGTTTGTGTTCTGATAAAACTTTATTCATCAACATAAACAGCTGGCAAACTTTGACTTGTGGGTTACGATTTTCTGAACCCCATTGTAATCAGTGATTATATTACAGTTTAATTTTAAGCAACTCATCAAAGCATGAAAGAAAATTATGTTTAGTATGTGTCTCCCCAACAGAGCATCTTGCATTTGAGTTTTTAAAGTTAATAATAAAAGGCTCTTGCCTCAGTCCATTTAAAAATGTTCTTCAGCAGTGTGCATTGGTGCATGCCTATGGGATCTCAGCAGCTCAGGACACTGATGCAGGAGGATCACAGATTTAAGGCCACAGGCCATTTATGCAACTTTAGCAAGAGTCTGCCTCAAAATAAAAAAGCAAAATGTGGGCTGGGGTTCAATGGTAGAGCATCTGCCTAATAGACAGCCCTGGATTCAATACTCAGTATTATTAAAAATACTCAGTATTATTAAAAATAAAAGGGAAGACTTCACTGTGCAATTACTCTAAGACATATATTTGCTCAAATATATTTTTGAAAGCTATATAGATTCTTTTAAGCAACTTGGATATGCTAAATGGATTAGTCCAGCAAGATTCTCAAATTCAGCTTCCTATACAAATCCATACGGCACTACATTTCAAGAAGTCCAAGAAACTACTCTTTGAACAAAATAAAATCATGTCTACATTTAGGAGAATCCAAGCTAGAACTAGCCTTCCATGTTAGATACTATTTTCTTATCACCTCCTTATGTTGTTATTATTTTTAAAAATCAGTGATGGTGCTCTCAAGCTTAATATTGACTTTTTTGTGAGTTCCACAAATTCTATGCTTTACAGATTAGATTTATTCCTTACTCTTATGTATAACCAGTTTTCTGCAAATGCTTTTTCTACATTTTTCCTTAACAGCAACCATACTGCCACAACCAAGTAAGGCACAAGAGGGTTTTGTCTTTATTGTGTCTAATGCATGAGGCACCATAAAAATTGCCAGCATTAAACTGATGAAAATTGAAGAAAGATGAATCAAGTGCCAAAATATGTGGGGGAAAATATCAATGCATAAAAGCAGGGGGAAATTCTGAAGTTATCATGCCAGAGCTTCAGGAGGCATATATTAAGAAAGGGTTTGGAAAATAGTCATATAATCTGAATGAGATAAGTGGATTTCATTTGTCACAACCCTGGGATATGAGTCTTTCAGATCATTGTGAATGATGCTTTGAGTGTTATAATAGAACTAAAAGATGCGGAAGCATTTGATTTAATGCATAGACATCAGTTTTGTCTGCCAAATCCCAAGGAAGACATCTATAAGCCCATCAATCAACATTAGGATCTCTGTGTTGAGCAAATGACATACAAATCATAAAGCCGTCATCATTTAAAATGCATTTTTAAATCACTGCTCCACTACCATTTATAATGGATATATTTTTAACTCCAATAATTAATCAACTCTGACACATTCCCTTCCTTTTATTTTCCTGTTCTCCTCTGACATTCTTCTTTTGTAAGATGCAATTCTTAATTTCCTGTATGCAGAAAACCCACCAAGGTATTCCAAGTTTGAAGCTTCCTCTGTGAAGGTGCTGTAGAGATTTGTGAATTAAGAAAGTTGAAAAGCAATCTTCAGCTCAGATACCATCTTGACATCCATGTGACATGAGCAGACTGACACATCCACTGGGAATACAAATTCACCACTCGTGACTGACTCTCAGAAAGGCATTGCCTGAAAGGCGATGTATCTCTAGACACAGTCACATCACATTTCTCCACCTCTTTGGGAACCAGTTCATCAGATAATTTCTCCTAAAGAGATTCCAGTACTGTAATTTGCTTCTGCTTTAATCAACAGTGAGATAATATAGAAGCTGCATTAAATGATTCAGAATGACTTTGTCGGAAGGAAACCCATTAGTCTGACCATATTTTCCCATACTTTTCAGCATCATGTCCTGTCATCTGGAAATAATAGGTACCATAAAAGCAAATTCTGAAAGCTAAGAAAAAAAAGCTAGGATCAAGGCTTCAGTGTTTATTTGGAGGTTGATATTACTACAAATTAATCAAAATGAGAATTGTTCCCAGTATATTTGGATTAGATTTCTGTATGAAATAATGCTAAAATATTATAGTTAAGCATGATATATTTACATATTTACTTCCATCAGATTAGAATACACCAGTGTGTAAATGTAGAAGCATATTTTGTGGATGTTTTCATTTCTAGTAAATCAATGTGTAAACCAAAAAACAAACAAAACAGAAAAAAAACAGAATGAGAAATTTCCATCTCAAAGACATGACTAGTGTATGCATAAACATTTTCAATCACTAGTCTATCTAACAACAACAACAACAATAACAACAAGTCTATCTAAGGTCACAAGTCTCATTGTTTTTAGAGGACTACCAAAGTCTTTAAGATAGCTTAATGCATTAGAAATCATTAAAATATACAATTGCCAAAATAATGAGGGGACATGAAAAATGAAATCTGAAAATTTCAAATTCCATCATCCACAGACTCTGAAAACCTGCTCAAATTCTTCATAATTTGTCAATATGAATTGATAATGATTTTACTTTCTAAAAACTTAGGTCCCCTGAACATTCTCCATTTCTCACAGTGTAGCATCTTAGCACTCCAAGTTATAATGAAGCTATTTTGTAGCCAGCATAATAGAGTAGAAGAAATAAGATTTTAAATGATAGGGTGTTGGTGATAACTGGAATGAACTCAATTTTTTTAAATAAAGGATATTCTAGTTATCAATTTATAGAATTAAAAATTGATAGCAGTACAGTGTTAGTAGAAAATCTTAATATTTAATGGAATTCCACATTCCTACTTCAAACCACCAAGATTACTGGTCTTTGCCAGGTGAAGGTGGAGACAGAGGTTATAAAGGAATAGCAAATGCCAATCACCTATCTTGTTTTAATTAGATAATGTAAATCAGGTCTGAGGTGCTTTGTTACATTATTTTTAAAATACATTCAGTGAAGAAATAACTGCAATGGTTAAGCCTTAGTTGTCATTCCATATCTGCCTCCCAAGTTCACTATAAGGGTTTAGCAATCTTATCAAAGTAAAATGGTCAATACGGTGCTTAGCTATCACTAAGTAAAACTTTAAAGGGTGATTGTCCTTATGGAGATGACAGTTCAAAGAGTGAACAAGGAAAATGCGTAAATCTAGAATGAGAAAAAGAACCCTAATACTTCACATCTATTAAAAACAATAACCAGCCCATTATATAACACATATTACACACAGGTATTCAGTACTTTTGAAATATTTAGCAGAGCCTAATGAGATAGATACTATCTTTATTATCATTTTATGAATGAAAGAAATTTAAACCAGAGAAGTTATCTAACTAGTCCAAAGTCACAGAGCTGGTAAGTAGCAGAACAGGATCTTAATTTAACAGTCAAATTACACGTTGGCTATTTCTTAGACAAAAGATTTTGCAACCTCCTATTTACATTTGCAGGGTTGCGGTTTAGCTCAGGTGGTAGAGTGCTGCTCTATACTCTCTGAGGCCCTGGATAGAATCCCCAGCACCACAAAAATGGGAGACCTACTTGGCAGCACATTCTCAAAGCAATTTGAAGCCATTAAAATTCCTATGAACAGCAGAGAAGCACTGACAATGTCAAGCATGTCACAGTGTCAGGGACTGTTTCATTCTGTTATACACAGGGTCTTTATGAGTTGGACCCCACTCGAGGGTACCTAACAACAACAGAAACATTTGGATTTGTATTATGGCTATTAGTCATCCAACTATTGCCATGTGAGTACTTTCTTATAAATGCAATCAATTTTCAAAATAATATCCTTATGGTAGCATAGCACTTATGAGGCCAAAAATGTAAGGATCATTTTTCTTTTTATATCCAAGTCTAAACCAGAGAAGTATGTTTCCACTAATTCTGCCTGATTATCTTTTCTGAAAATAAGCTAAAAGCTTTAGACTATGAACAGGAAAGATGTCTGTCTTCATAAGAACTAAGTTCTCCTGCCAATAAAAATGATAAAGAATAAAGTGTTTTCTTTCAAAGTTGTCTGACTAAAGCACTTACATCTCAAGTACATGATCCCAGAATTATCCACATGTCTATCATCCTTTGTGATATGAAGGATAATTTGGATTTTATTTTAAAGCATCCAAGGAAATAAAACTGGGGAGAAAATGAGAGGGAAGATGGTAAAAATGAAACATTTCTAAAGCCTTACAAAAATATTCCACCCACATGACCATTTCGGACAACATTGTCAGAGGAGAAACATTTAACACCCCATTTTCTTTAAAGTTAGATTTATTTAACTGGCCAGGACTTAAGAAAATGTTATGTTTATTCTGTGGGAACATTCTCTAAGAAATAATTTAACTTGGCTACTCTGAGATCAGTTGTTTTTGTTGTTGTTTTAATGTTAGGATCTGGAATGATTTTGTTTTGGGGGAATAGAAGAGGCACACTTTAGTACTTATGTGAAACTATCCCCAATGAACTCACATACATTCCACATACTATTTTATATATACATATATCTATTTTATATATATATTATATATATTTTATATATATACATATGTAAATGTGTACATACACACACACACACACACACACACACACACACACACACACACAGTTGGGTTTGTTTTCCCAAAATCCAAGCCCTTCTGCATAAAAGTTGCTCAATTTCAGAAAGATTGAAACTGCAGGGAGAATAGTTCTAGAGGACACTGAACTACAAGGATTTCCTAAGAAAACTACATGTCATTTCACCTCTCTCATCTCTTCAGTGCTACATCATTATTAATAGTATTATTTTTGGCAGTACTAGAAGGTTAAACCCTGGGTCTCATGCATGCTAGGAAAGTGCTCTATCACTGAACTACATCCCCAGCCTCCACCTTCACTATCAATTTTTTTTAAATTTTGAGACAGAGCCTCACTAAATTGTACAGGCTGCCTCCGGCCCCAAATTTGCAATCCTCTTGCCTCAGCCTCTGACGTCCCTGGGATTCCAAGCATGTGCCACAAATACCAGCTTTGGGGCCTCACCATTTAAAAGCTACCATACTCTGATTCTATGGATGCCTGCATTAGAAGGTTCTGCCTCTGATAACCCTGATGCCCTACATCTCCTCCTTCTGTCTTCATATGTCCTCACATTCTGGTATTTTTCTCCCCACATCATACACATACAATATATTTAAACCAGAGTGCCTGTTGACATTAACTTTGGGCTATGCTTTGTCACTCTTTCAATCCCAAGAACATTTTGCAACCTCAACTCTGCTCTAAGCTAGACTCCTGCACAAGTAACGAAGGACAATCTGATTACAGACTTCCTTTATTAAATGGCACATGCAGGAATTAGGAGAAGGGGTATAATGAGAAATTTTCAGTATTTTATGAGCTTGAATTAGAAGCCACTATTTTTCTCCTTTTAATTTCCATAGATAATTTGAAATGAAATGGTCAAATATATGGTAGGAAAGCAGAATTTGCATCACAATTCTATTCAAAACTGTGAAATCTGACTAAAATATTGAGTATGCACAAATAGAGTTTGAGAGAAGTTTGCCCACACCAGAATGTGGACTAGGTGAAAGAATATCAAAAAGTGGCCAGGTATGGTGGCTCATGCCTTTAATCCCAGCAACTCCAGAGACAAACGGAGAAGGCTCCCAAATGCTAGACCAGAGGCAGCCTGCATAACTTAGCAAGGCCTTGTCTCAAAATAAAAAGTAAAATGGGTTCAGGGTGCAGCTCAGTGGTACAGAGCTTGCAATGCATGCAGCCATGAGGCCCTGGGTTCAACCCTCTAGCACAAAAAAAAAAAAAAAAGCAAAAAGTAACAATAAAACACAGAGCATTGCCAGGCCTAAACCCAAAGGGCTTGAGTTTATGTCACATCAGACAGCAGTTCTGGCTTTAGTTAGAGGATCAAGGTCCCAGCAAGAGGACAATCATGTCATCTCTATCTTCCTGCCTGTCATCTGCTCCAATTCCCCCTATTACAAAGTCAACTGGAAGCTAGGAGGTAAAGGAGTTCTTTTCTGCAGTCCAGATAGGTCAGCCTCACATGGCACATTGCCAAGTGCACCAGACAATAGATCTGAATATGCAAACAATCCAGCATAAACACACTGCAGAATATTTTTAAAAGATGATAAATCAATCAACTGATTAAGTGACTCATTGAGATTCTACCAGTTTACTTGGTAACACTGAATTCAAATACTTTAAAATGTTGTAAACCCTTTGTATCAAATCTACTCTACATGAAGTCTGAAAACTTCCTCCCTACCAAAACCCAACTAAAAACTAAGTTGAAACTATACAGGCATCACCTCTGTGAATAAAAATATTTATTAACCAAAGTATTGCTTTCTTTCAAAATAAATGTCTTTATAGTTTCAGAGAAAAGAGATTGTAATCAGATCTTCCCCATTCTGTTTTTGTCCTGGGATTTTAAAAGCCATCCTGCTACATTTTCAATTCAGGCTTAGAAATCAAATCTCTGAGACCCTGGGAATTGCAAAATGATCATTTTACCAATAAAAATGGCTTTCAGTAATATGCCAGGCTGTTTTTCTTAACTGAACTTAGATCAGAGGGTAAACACTCCTGCTCAATATGTATTGTTATGCAAAGTTACCATACTAAGTTATGTTACCATACTTAGTATGTTACCATACTAAGAAATTGTGGGGAAATCCAGAAAAACCCAGGTGCACCCATCCACTTTGGTGTTAATAGAGTAAGGTATTTAGCCAAGTAAGTGTACAATTTTTGAAACCTTGATTGACTCATAAACAATAAAATGAAGTCTATTGAGTATTTCATGTCTTTGTACCTAAGGTCCACTGATGGCTGCTGTGAGATTCTTACCTCACAGTAGTTGGAGCCTTTCTCAAAAAAGACCAGAGCAGCCCCATCACAGTGACAGAACCTGAGTCTGGGTGAGCTCTTGTCTGAGAAGAACATTATAAAAAAGCAATCAGAGCTGGTCCTGGTCCTGGTCCTGGAACCTGGTCCAGATGTCCATAAGAAGACATGTGACTTCCTCAGATTCCTTTTATAACCTGCTTGGCGTGGGATAACCACAAACTGATGCTCAGTCCTAATAATCTGTGCAGCAAAGTGAGCACCTGCCATGCTCTTGTTCACTGGAGGGGCAGCTGTTAGGGAAAGAAAGAGAAAGACAGTAGAAAATAAGGACACAGAAGCAGTTTGTCTGAATCAAGTTCCACAGCAGGCCCAACGCTGGTGAATAATTACAGGAAATAGCTGTGACATGGTTTTCATTTACAAATGAGAAAGTTCTCCCTCTCCTCCAGGCCACGTCAGACTTCAGACAGAGAACCATCTAAGCCCTGCTATGCAGCTGTTTTCTCACTCCATTTCAGCCACACTGACACCCCTCAATCCCTCAAGCCATGAACCCCTTTTTCCTCAGAGCCTTTGCTCACTTGCTTCATTCTGCGTGGATATGCGACCCCTGGCTTGTCACATAGGTCCTTTCCCTAACTCCACCTCCTCCCTCACCCTGGAGCTGTGATGGTTTCCTCCTTTTCTCCCCAGCCATGTGAGAACAGGGACCTCATCTGCATGTTCTTTTCAGCATCTAACAGAGGGCCTGGCACGCAGTGCACAATTAATAAATATTTTTCCAATGCATGAATGAAATTCTCATCCTGCTTTAATTATTGAGTAGCTTGCCTACAGGCATGTTTTCTTTTCCTTTTCTTTTCTTCTGCTTCTTTTTTTAAATATGAGAAATTATACTGAAACTTTCCCAGAATTTTTGTACTCACAGGCCCTCTAAGCAGGTTTCTGGAATGTCTGAAGGTGCTGTACCTTGTCATTTCATTCTCCCCAAGTCTTCAGCAGAGCTGACGGAGCTCAGTCCTGATCTCAGTTCAGCCTATGTCTGTCCTTTATTTTATAGAAATCTTATTTCATCAGAGCCCAAACAGTGTATAGTGATTTCACAGTATGTGTGGGGAGACAGCACTTCTTAGGGTCATATATATTAAGGAGATTTAAATGACTCCTGAAGAAAACTACTGCCACTGTTAGATGGGCTGCAAATTGCCTGGTCTAGCGGCAGTGGCCAAAGAACCTAGTAGTCATCTTACAGAAGGTTCTAAGACTTAAGAGAAGGACTAAGCACTAGAGTGTTTTTTTCTGTTTGGCTGACTGGTAGAACTTCTCCATCTTTTTTGAGATTCCTTTTCCTTATTTGTAAAATATAGATAACTTAGAACTTGCAGAGTCATTGTAACAATAATGGGATTAATAAAGTTATATGTATAAACATAGGTGCATATAAATTATTGACATGTGTTGATATATACACATACATACTTACCCATTCTCACATAGGCACATGCACAAAATGCATATGAAATATTTAATAATCTATGAATTTTACTAGTGCTCTACCAAAATGTCAGAAGGGTGAGAAAATATTAAAATGCCAAATTGTCATACCTAAGAATTCTGTGTACAGAGAGCTTTTAAGAGTAAATCAAAATATCAAATAACCAAAAATGTGTTAGTAACACAAAGAGTATGACAGAGGGAAAAAAAAAAAGCTTTTCTAGGAAAACATCAGCTACACTAAATAAAATATTTATAAGAGGAAAAAAAGAATATACAAGTGAAATAACAACAGTCAAAGAGGAAGTCTTCGTGGACATTTTCTCTGTGTAAGATAAGTAGGAGGGTCAACAATGTCTAAAAAATATAAACTTTTTAATATTTTTAAACTTCTATCCTTACAAACATACAAATCTGAACTGCATTTAATATTCATACATTGAAACATAGCATTCATTCCCAATGCAGCTTCCAGTAGGAGTCTGGGCTGCAGCACCCAGCGTTGGGATAGATGCTCTTACCGTGGTCTGAAGAATCAGAAAGTTACACCTGCTTATTGCTGGTTTTGCACAAACAAAGGAATAGCCTCATAGAAAAGTATTTATGCTGGTCTAGAGGAAGTCTGATCCTCCATTTATGGTTGTGCTAATTGTTCAACGCACAGAAGCATTTCAACAAAGGAAAGAATAATTTGACCCAAACTCCCTTCATCAAGCATTATCTCCTAGTGTTGAACAGAATACAGATAGAAGAGGCATCCTATTTTAATTCAACCACCAGAAATCCCTACATTAGCTAGCTTTGACTCTGAGGGAAGTCAGGGAATATCAGCATTAGAATGAGGAATAAACTTGTGATATGTCCTATTAAATTTCTTCTTTATTTCCACTCCTTTCTAAGAGGATTGTAACCAGATAAAGAAAAAGCAGATGATGAGAAATATAAAGACAGATGGATAGTTCACCAAAATCTCTGCCAGTTATCAAGTACCAACAGGAATAGTGTAAAGAATGGGAAGAGAGTTTTCCTTGAAAGAACCAATGGTGTCCCTTGGGACATGGGACAAATATTCTGGCCTCAGCTGTGAGATGACCAGCCTGATGGTGGAAGAAAGAAAATGCACAGAAGACTGAATATTGGGAAGAGGAGAAATCATTAAGCCATCACTGGGAGGGATAGGGAAAACAAATAAATGGCAAATGTCCCACAGCCATTGATTTATGCTAATAGAAAATGGTAAATATGAGTGGTGAGAAATGCAGAACAATTGCCATCTGGGGGATGAATTACATCAGAATTTCCAGGGAGCTTTGAAAAATAAAAGTCCTGGCTACACTCTCAGAGATTTGGTAAATCTATGTTGGGGGCCCTGGAATCTTTTAAGATGTCCCACACATATTACCCTGGATTTAAAAATAATTGATCTGGAGCAAGAAGAGGACATGATCCCTGGGACCTCTCTGTTCTCACTGAGGAAAACCATAAGGTTGGGCAGGAGGGTTGGAGTTTCTATTGTTGTTATTAGGTGCCATGGAGTCGGGTCACAGAGGAAAAATAAGAAGAAAGATATTCACATTATAATCTATATATTTATACCATTTCAGTATCTCAGAGTGGCATCTTTGAGGTGTTTATAGGAGAACTAAGAAGTAAATTTGAATAGTAAAAGCTAAGGTTTCTGAAGGCAACTGCTTAGATGGCAAAGCAATCTTGTGAAAACTCTGGGCTAAAATTCTACAGAACCAACACTTGTCTGAATTTTTATTCTTGCTTTTGTTTCAATATTTTTGAGAACTTATAATAAGCAAGAAAAGTCTCAGATACCTTAAGAGGCTGGAGGTAGGAACAATAAAACTAAAATTTTCACTTATAACTTTACTTAAAAATTAGATTCCAGTAAATCATCAATTTGTAATTTCCTAAAATTACCCAGTTTCTGGCAGAACAAATTGGTCCTTAATAATCTATTTTCTTTCGTGAGCACTAGATATTTGAATAAGTGGAGGAAAATAAATGAATAAAAAAAAGCTTTTGATGAATTCTCACTAGACTCCAATAGTCAACACTTTGGGAAGATAGAAATCACAATTCACTGCATCGCCTAACTATACAATCATATTCTCTATAGAATCCTTTATTCACAGCTAGAGTTCAAAAGAACACTAGAATTGAGCCTACATGTTTATCTGATTCCAGAATTATTACATTGAAAAGATGCAGAAAACATCTTTTGGGGGAATACAAAATAGTTTCCTTTATAGTTAATATATTGTCTGAATACAGGTAAACTCAAACAGCACAGTTTTTTGCTTACAAAGAACCCTTTCATCAGAATTTATAGCAGCTAGTGCTGTTTATATCTCCGGCTGAAGACCTTGTTCAAATGCGACTTTATACCTGGAGAATACTGTTCGCACCGTTAGGCTATCAGCTAGATAGTAACAGACCATGAGGGAGGAGAAGATTAAAAATGGCTCCTTTTTCCATCTTCGATGAGTGGGAGAGACCTCCAAGACATTGGAAGGACATTATTTTAATGGGTCCTATACCCTAAAGGAGATTAATGTCTGCCTGACTCCTCAGGTTATAAACAAAGGCAGACCATTCCAAAGCATCCACATATAGGCCCATTCTTTTGAAAATGCCAAACAAGTCCATTAACCCATTTCATGAAACAAAGACCCCAAATGTCATATGCCCTAAACTACAAAACACTGCTAAGCAACAAGAGACTTTCCATTGACCTGAGGAAGGCAGACGTTGAGTTCCTGTGCTCAGGACTCACATCAAACTGAGTGCCCAGGGCTTATGTCCCAGTGTCTACACCACTGCCTTGCTCTGGTTTAAGCAAAACCAGAAAGAGGACAGAAATCACCACATGCTCCCCCCAACACTTCTCTTGAGGTGACCCCCTTGTGTGTTTATCCAAGATACTTTCCTTCTTAAAATCTTGCTCAACTTTTGGTCTCTCCCTTTTTCTTTTCCTGGTGAAGCATCCCAATCTTAGCAACAGAACCAAAGTGTCTCCTGGCATTTTTCCCAAGTTTACCCAGTCTTCTCCAGGTGACTTAGTTTCCTGGTCACACTCCAGAAGCAGGGTGTTTTTCTCCCAGGGATACATACTCAAATACAAAGTTATGTTAGACCTTTGCTCTCAGCAATAGCTCTCAACTATTGCCCATTCTCACTTCTTGAAGGTGAATTATCTCTTTAGAATATACCTACTATATGTTGTGGGCACAGGCTGGGATTTAGCTCAGTTGTTAGAGTGCCGCTCTGCAGCCTCTGAGGTCCCGAGTTTGTATTCCCAGCACCACAAAAATAGGAGAAGGATGTGGCAACCCACTCCCGAGGCAATCCTGAAACAATCTGCCATTGAAAACCCTATAAGGGTCGCTATGAGTCGGAGTTGACTCTAAGGCACCTAACAACAACAACAACAACAATGTTCTGGGCTGGGCTGAGGTTTAGCTCCATTGGTAGAGTACTGCTGTGTACTCTCTGAGGCCCTGGGTTCGATCCCCAGCATAAGAAAAACAGGAGAAGGCCTGGCAACCCACTCCTGAAATAATCCCAACAGCAATCAACCAATGAGAACTGTATGAGGGTCACTATGAGTCAGACTGGACTCCACAGCACCTAACAGCAACAACATGAGTTGGACCTGACTCAACAGCACCAAATAACAGCAACAACATGTTCTGGGCTATACTTTCTGTGTCTTGTCTGAATTCTTTCAAATGGTGAACATAAGAAATGAGCTGTCTTTGTGGCTCTTCAGTACCACCAATTCCCAGACCCCTGCCTTTGTAAAACCCCTATAGTTTTACTTGAAGGTCATACAGAAGGCACCAGTGGCTAACCACCATCAGTGTTTTCTGAACTTTCCTGGAATATAATGAGTGAATAAGTGAACAGGTCAGAAATGCCTGTGTCAATATGACTCGGCAGTCCTAGCACACTCTTTACCCATATGGCATTTAGCAGGTTCTCTTTGCTGCAACACAAGCCTCTTTCTGTCTGTTGCACATCTATTATGAGGTTAGGTCTTGACTTTGATATATTTCCTATTTTCTCTTCTCCACACTCTTTGGGATATCTTTTCCTTTTTTATGATCTTTCTCTGAAGCAATGATAACAATTCTAAATACTGTCACTTAAATGAGGGTTTTTTATTGTTAACTAAAAAAGGTGTCTGTCACCATGGTGATAACTACTTATGTCAGTTAAAATAGAGTTCTAGCTGTGGTGGACTGAAGATTATCAGGCCTCTCCAATTACTTTCTGATACCTGCCATTGGGGTTGCAGAAGTACACTGCCCAGCTTCCCTAGCATATCAAAGAAAGGGAACCCAAGCCTATTGCACACAAGGTAAACTGAAGATCATGTCTATCACTGCTATCATTTGGATCTGGGCTGTTGCCTAAAGGCCTACGCGTTGAAGGCTTTGTCTACAGCCTGTGGTGATACTGGAAGGTCAGGGGGACTTTTAGGAGGTGGGAAGTGATAGAAAGAAATTAAGTTTTTTAGGGATTGTGCCCTTGAAGGGGATACTGGCACACCAGCTCCTCCTCTTTCTCTTTCTGCCTTCTGGCTATCATGATATGAACAGGTTTCCCCTGCCATCCACTCATGCCATGGTGCATTTCCCTGCCATGCACCCAAAGCAACAGAGTCAAGCAACCGTGGACTAAAACCTCTGAACCCATAAACCAAAATGAACCTTTCCTATTTTTAAGCTGATTATCTCAGGCCTTTTATCACTATAATAGCTGACTAGCTGACTAGCTGAATAGCTGACTAACACAGTCACTGGCCTAAGTGTCTTCCACAGTACTTCTCATGGGTGACTTTAAACTTCCTGTGAAACAGGATAACCATTGCTCAAAATGACCTCTCAACCTGGTCAATCCCAAATATGTGATCTAATTCCTTCTGCAATTGCATCCAATTAGTTAGACACTGGGAACAATAGGGGGAGTCTGGCATGACTTGCTATTATTGCATAAGCAATTATCCAGGTAATGTGGCATAGGAGGTAGGGAAGCTAAGAAGATGAGATCATCTCCTCTATTACTTAGCTTTTACTGAAACATGCATCACAGATCTCTTTAGTGAGGATCAAGGCCATTTCTCTGGCTCCAAAGGCCCACAGGTATGAGGGTAAAGGACCAGCTAATTGTATCAGCCTTGCTTTTATAAATAGTTATTTGAAATGGGCATTGGAGACTAATAGTTCCAGTAGTTATCCCATGGTAACATGAATTTGTCTGTTGCTTTTCCAGTCCTGTGAGATAGGAGGAAGTTTTAATCAACAACTAAAATGACCCTAGGTTCACACAGGAGAGCTACTCTTCCTCCAAAGTAAACAAACCCAAAGGGACCTAGAGTAAATAAAACAATGGGTGTGGGGAAACAACAAAATGGGTTTCCCTGGAATACAAATCCTGTGAATGAATAGTCACACCTGAACATGCACACTGTCTGAAATACTTGATGAGTCACAGCATTCACTTAGCCCACTTGGTTCCAGAAAATATCTAAGACAGGTGATCCAATAAAGGGAGTTCAGACCTTCATCAAGTAGACCTCACTCTAATAAGATTTCAAAAATTAAGTAATAAATATCTACCATGTGCAGGTCTCAGAGGGATTTAAAAGATGACTCTAAGCTCCATAAGACTAAAAAACATAACCTTTTGTTGTTGTTGTTGTTCACCAGTTCCTAGCAGAACAACTGACATATAGTAAGCAACTGATAAGCATACATTTATTTATATAAAGGAACAGATCCATTCACTCTATTTGGGGAACTAAAAACTAAGTCTTCATGATTGAGTTGCACTCTCTAGATCAAAAAAGATTTGCATACCAGTTTGTTCCCCACACTCCTGGGAGGTAGGCAGGAAAAATATCATCGCCTTGTATTCCATGGTGAAGCAACTAATTATTGAAGAGTTTAAAAAATTTACCAAAGGCCAGAGAGCTAAGAGACAGCAAAACAGGGAATATTCTTTTCCCTATTGCATAATGCCTGGGGTATTATACCAGAATTGAAATCTGCCTCCATAGTTTCCTGTTAAATTTACTTGGTAGGGAGTACAATCAGCAATACTCCTTCTTTGGTGCATGGAGAAATGTAAAATGAGCACCCCTAATTTGAAAAATATGAAACTTCTTGAGCTCTAACATGATCCCACAAGTGGAAAATTCCACACTTTACAACATGCAATGGGTCATAGTCAAAACACCAGTATCCATATCAGAGTTGTGTGAAATTATTTTCAGCCTATGTGTGTATGTATATATACACACATATATGTATATATGTAACTTCTGTGCATATATTTTACATATGAAAAATAAATGAATTTCATATTTATGGTCCATATGGGATCTCAGCCATAAAACATTTCATTATATATGTGCAAATATTCTTTAAAAATCTGAAATATAAAAGATTTTTTACCCAAAGCATTATGGATAAAGATATTCAACTTATGTTTGAATCAGAATACAACCTTCATACACCACTGCTCTTCATACACGTGAACTGATACTTGTTGAGTTCTGATTATCTGACAAGCAGAGTGGTAGATTTGACATTTGTTAGCTTACTTAAAGTCCCTAATTACTCTTTCACATAGATTTCATTTCCCATTTGAGGCATCACATATTGGAAATTAGATAACTAGCTCAAATCAGAGGAGGTAAGTGACAGAGTTGGGATTTCAATAATCTCAATCTTGTTTCAAGGCTCATTGTCTTTCCCTGGTTACACATTGTCTCTAAGAAAGGAAAAGTAGCTACTCTTCACAAAGTATCTGGGGACTCTTGTCCTAAGACATTACTGGGCATGCTGGCAGTGGACCTCTGTAATAAGAAGCATCCCTGGTTTCCTTTGATCAGAAAGAATGCTTCAGAACTGCACAGTGTTTACAATTCCTTGCTCCAGGAATTGCTTTCGTTCCTCTGAGATGTGAAACCACTAACTGGTTGCTTTGGGTAATTAAAGATCCTTTGCACATCTCAATGTGTCAACAGCAAGTGTCCCAGGCAAACTTCAAGTAAGTAATTACATTCTGCCAATCTCAAGTACCTTTCAAAGTTCATTCACCTAACATATCCACTTACTGTACTTTTTAGCCTGGCTGATGATAATTCTAAAATAACCAAGAGCACACTGTCCATTACCCCAAATAAAGAAAAGAAAATGGGCATTCATTTAAACAGTGGACCAAATTCTATAACATGGAATGGAAGGCAACATACATATGTTATGTTTCTAGGGTTCTAATTTTCTCCTTAGATATACAATGGTTAATCAAGCAAGAAGAAATCGGACAGTTGAGTGTATCTTCTTTTTCTATTTCATCCTTACCTGCCACAGTATGGAAAATTCAATTTATTCATATTATAAGAACTTTGTAATCCTTGGAGAAAAAAATGTGGAAATACTACTTTTACAGCTACAGTCTAATACCCAAGATATTTTTTAAAGAGCTATATTCTAGAAAATAAAGTATCCTCCTAAAATCCATCACACATGCTTTATTATAACCAGCCATGTTATGCCCCAAAGGGACAAAGGAAATCCCAACATCAAGCCATAATTTGCGTGGTATTTTTCTCATAGGACATAGTAGGGAAAACTTTCCTGCAGTGGATCACTTTCAAATTTACAGGCAAATCAGTTGCATAAGTTAGTACCACAGTGAAAAAAGTACACTCTGGTCTATAAGTTAATGTCTCAAGTAAAAGCCTTCAAAGAATTTGCTTTTATAACTAATCCTCCTCACTCAAGAATATGGTATATAATCAAGCAATTTATAAACTAAAAATCTAATTAAAAATTCTGTAATTGTTATGAAAGTAAACAAACCAATTGCTAATCCTACCTAAAAGCATTTGAAGTGGTTTCATAAGTGAGCTCTCAGATCCATCCAACACACCCAGGCAAACCTGCAAACACACCCTGCAAACACAGGAACATGCACACACACACGCACACACACACACACAATCTCATTTCCAAAAGTAGTTTTGTAGCTATGCCTCAGAATTTTCAGTGATGGAAAGGTAGAAATCTGAGCATAAGAATCCATTTCCACTCCCTTTCCATAAAACTTGAATATTTCTTATTTCTTTAATCCCATAAAAATTAAATGGTCTTCCAACTGCCAAAATAAAGTCATTAAGTACAGTCACTAGTATTGAAAATTGATGGTTTGCTCCTAGTTAAGTGTACCAATTATTCATATTAGTCAACTAGAGCCATGTAATTTTTAAATTTAGTAAAAAATCTATAAGCCAAAACTCCATTCAAATTGAAAAAAGGAAATTATTATATTTTGAGCTTGAAGCCATCTTCAGGAATGGAAGTTGTTAAGTGGCTGAAGAGTATCTTCAGATTCAACCATTGAACCATTTTTGATCAATCTTAACTTTAATTCTCTGTCTCCCAGACCTGGGATTTAGCCAGTATTGAACCCAAGTAAGTTCTTAAACTAAAATGTCAAGTTAATATTAGAATTAGTGAACCAATGGGGAATTAGTTAAGCAGTATGTGTGTGTTTGTGCGTGTGTGTGTGTGTGTGTGTTTGTTAATTGCCCAGGAAGATGTGTGAATCCTCCCTAGACAAAGAGGTTGAATTTGCATAACTAGTTTCAACATCTTTCATAAGAAGGAGGATGGCAGGCTAGGTGCATTTTCACTCATCTGTAATCCTAGCAACTGGAGAAGCTGAGGCAAGAGGATCACAGATTCCAGGCCAGAGACAGCCTGTGTAACTTAGCGAGACCCGATCTCAAAATGTTGTCTTGGTTGTTAGGTGAAGTTGAGTCAAGTTCAACTCATAGTGACCCTATGTACAACAGAAACACTCCTGATACTATGCCATGCCTGGCACTATGTCAGTGCTTTTCTGCTATTCACAGGAATTTTGATGGCTAATGTTTTCAGGAGCTGGGATGTAGCTCAGTTGGTAGAGTGCCACTCTGCAGTCTCTGAGGTCCTGAGTTTGATTCCCTGCACCCCAAAAATGGGAGAAGGATGTGGCAATCCACTCCTGAGGCAATCCCAAAACAATCAGTCACTAAAAACCCAATAAGGGTCGCCATGAGTCAGACACGTCTTGATGGCACCTAACAACAACAACAAAAATTGTTTTGGAAGTGAACTTCTAGGTCCTTCTTCCTAGCCTACAGCACCTGGTATTCCCAGGTGGTCTGTCATCCAAGGACTAACCAGGCTGACCCTGCTTAGCTTCCAAGATCCTACAGGATCAGATGCCAAGGTACTATGGATGCTTGTTGTTGTTGTTGTTGTTAGGTGCTGTCGAGTCGGTATCCGACTCATAGAGATCCTCTGCACAACAGGGGAAACACTATTGTCAGTGCTTCTCTGCTGTGCATAGGGTTTTCAATGGCAGATTGATTTTTGGGAGGGGGTTGCCAGATCCTTCTCCCACTATGGCTGCAGACTATCTAAAAATAAATAGTAAAAAATGGGCTGGAGGTGCAGCTCAGGGGTATAGTGCTTACAAAACAAGTGTGAGACCCTGGGTTCAATCCCAAGCACCACAATAAATAAATAAATCCATGATAAATTAAAGGATAAGGGCAGAGGGCCTAGATAAGTTTTCCATCACTGCTTCATCCAGTGAAGCCAGCTGACAAGTTTCACCAACTGATAGCAAAATGCTTCCTGTATTAGTCCATTTGACTGCTATAACAAAGACTGCAAACAAAATAATAAAAGCTAATAAATAATAGATACTTATTTTTCACAGCTCCTGGAGCTGAGAAGTCCAAGATCAAGGCAGTAGCAGATTCTCTGTCTGGTGAGGGCCCTTTTCGTGGTTCATAGACAATGCTCTAGCTGCATTCGGACCTGATAGAAGGAGCAAGACAGCTGAAGCCTCTCATATAACAGTGTTAAATCTCATTCACTGGCTTATAAGGGCTCCACATTTACAACCTAATCACCTCCCTACCTTGGGAGTAAAAAATTCAACATATAATTTTGGAGGACAAAAACCTGCAGCTATTTGCACTTTCCTGATGAACCAATATATGGTCTTAGGACTTATCAAATTCTTACCAAACATTCTTATTATTTTCAACTTCAAATAAGTACTATCAAACAATAATTTTAGTCAGTACATATATCTATTACTACTTGATTTACCTACATGAAACCAGTTAGATTCTTCTCCATAGGCCAGAAACCTGTTCTGTCAAACTCTAGTCCCCGTATTTACCAACTTAGATTATCTTCCCCTGCTATATCATCTTTCATAATATCTTTCGCAACTGTAACCCATGAATTACCTATATAACTATTTAGGGATTTTTCTGTTGTTGTTGTTAGAAGTGAGAACAAGGACCTTACCCAGGTTGCTCAATGTCATGTCCCCAAATTCTAGCACAGAGCAGGTGCTCAATAAGTTTTAGTTGAATGAGTAAGTGCATTAAATCCACAGCCTCAGCTGGCTGACTTTCACCTTTGCCTGTACTCAAGGCAGCTTGAGTAATTGACAATAAAATATTTTAAAGACATGGGCATCCAACTCATTTTGTTGGGGGAAAAACAGGGCCTACAAATTACTGTCAAATTTTCTAAAAATTAAAGCACGCTGGGAGTGGAGGTGGAACAGAAATCTGGATCTTCCTTGTCTCAGCCCAGCAGTCATTGTATTCTACTTTGTGCTGAGAGTTCATAGGATAACACATCTCCAAAACTATTTTGAGAATCCTAAGCCATCAGAATTATAAATCATTCTTGTAAGGGTCCTAATTAGAGTTCTTGGGAAAGAAAAAAGGAAAAGAACTCTTAATACGAATAGTCAAGGCTCTGAAGTCATAGGAATAATGCTCCTTTTGTTTACCTTTCTTGAACTACAATTCCATTTTCCCTCCTGCTTCACTTGGTAAACATTCTCAGTTTTCATTGATTCTACTTCATGCCTTCTTCCTAAACTCTGTTCCCCACTCACTGAAGACATTCTCTCTGGGAGGTTTTGTCCTTCGCCCAGGCTTCAGTTATCACATGTAAGTTGATTATCCCAAAACACAAGTTTGTACAATAAAAACTGCAAGTGCCTATTTTAGATCCCTGCAGATCACACTGTGTGTCCATCTGAGATTCTGTATGCTTTGCTGTAAATAGCTCATGCCTGTGACTTTTAGAGCATTGCTCTTGGTCACTGGAATTGCTTCACACACTTGGAGAACCAGAAATATCTGGAAGTTCTATATAGTCTTCTTCCAGCACTCTGGATTATGAAATAGAGCTTGTTTGCTTCCATTGGGATGAATTCTTTGGTGTAATTTATGCTATAAATTATGTATGCTAATGTAGGGATCCCAACCTAGGTAGGAGGCAAAGGCTTCATATCTTAAATAACTCAAGTGATTGGCTTATTATTCTCTCCTGTCCTGCATCCCCTACTTCCATAGTAAAACATTTGAATACAATTCCTTGGCTTAGATCATACCTCAAAGAGAAGTTCACCTATGACATAAAATTTATATCAATCTCCTAAACTCCAGATTTATATCTCAAATTGCGTGCTAGAAAACTTCACTTTGGTAGCTCACAAGCCAACTCTACATGTTTAAAACTGACCTCATCTTCTTCCCCTCCTAACCTGCTGACCCATCTAGATTTTCTGTCCTCCTCTATTACATCACCTCTGTAGAGCTCAAACTAACAGATTGGGATTATACCCTTCTCCTTTTGTCACATCAACTTTCCTACCTGTCCAACCAAAGACAAATTTTTATTATTTCTCTTTTGTAGGGTACTGCCTAGAGAAGCAGTTTGCCCCCGGGCCTATCTAGGCCCCTTGGCGGACTGAAGCTTGTTCCCCAAGCAATCACCTTTGCCCTACATCTGGGAACTCAGGGTTGTGGAGTTCCCAAAGATGGCGCTGGCATCCAATCCCTTGCCTCAGACCCCTTGACACTGATTGGCTATTTCCAAACTCCTGAACAGCTCCTGATTAGACCTTCAGGAACCATCCCTGTTTAGCCTACTTTTACAAAACCAAATTTGCATAGCTCCCCTGATTGGCCAAAACCCATATTGGGTGACTGCCTCTGATTGGTCCCCAGCTAGCCCCTGGAGACTATATAAGGGCAGTACACTGAGCAGTCTGGGTCCATTCCATCCACAGGGACAGACAAGGAAACAATAAAGAGCTGTTGGAGAAGAGCACTTGGAGTTGGCGTCTTCATTGGGAAGAAAAGAAGTAATGAGCAGCCATGGGCAGAAGCCTCTGAGCCTGCCTTTCTCAAGGCTTCTCAGAGCAGCCATGGGCATAAGCCTCCTTTCCCGGTGGCTGGCTCCTGGGTGTCCACTCCCCCTCACCAGAAGATGGGTCTTTGGCAGCTGATTCCTGCTCACAGCCAGAGGGAGTCCAGCAGCAGGGTGATGCCCCACACTCTTTTGGAAGTAATATACCATAATGACTCCTCAGAATTAAAGTCTCATCTCTTTCACTTGAATTTTTCCAAATATCATCAAATAAGTCTCCTTAGCTCTGGATACACTACCTTCCATGTAGTTTCCACACTGCAACTGGAGTGATACTTATAAACATGTAAACTTCATTAGTATTCCTCTTTCCTATGTAAACATTGAAAAAAGTCCCTCATATGCCCACAGGAAGAGTTCTGAAAATTTTATAAAGCCTTCAACATCTGGATGCCTGCTCACTTTCATAATGTCTGTATCTCAACTCTCTGACATATTTTCAGGTCATTTGACAAACTGTGCTTTCTCACTATCAGATCCTTGCACAAGAAACTTTCTTTGTTTGAAATGTCCTATTCAGTCTCCAAAGCTGTTCCCAGCATTGCCACTCTTAATCTTCCTTCTTCTCTCTCTACTTTTATTTATTCAGTAGACAAACATTAGTGAGCCCCTATGATGAATACTAGGCACTTTTCTAGGTAGTAAATTAGTCAGATCATTAACTTCATAATAATTCACAACTTGGTTGCAAAGACATATTAATCAACAAACCACACAAGTGTAAAATTGCACTGTGCTAAGAATGACAAAGGAGACATACTCAGAGTTCTGTGTCCTTCATTACACTATACAGATTTTTATCCTGACAGGGAAATCCTCCCTAATGAAATAATAATAATATTTAAATTAAAATCTGAAGAATTTATGCAAACTAAGGGAAGAGGAGTAAAACCAGCATTCCATACAAGGCAAATAATCTGGGAAAGATCTTACAATGGGAGTAAGCCAGTATGCTAAAAGTAAGCGTTCAGTTTATTGGTCATAGCTATAGGGAAGCTTTCAATCCATCTAGCCACATTCACAAAGTTGGTTTGATACCCCATTGTCAAGCTGCTATGTATGTCTCCTTGTGCAAAGGTATGCCATTATATCTGCAATATAGTATAACTCTGTGTTGACATGTTCTTATCACTCACCACAATATAACTCCTAAAAGGTTATCCTTATATGGTATTCATCATTTAACCTTCAGAACACATTGCAAGGGTGTTATTTCAAAGAAAGAAGGAAAGAAGAAAGGAAAGAGTAAGAGGGAAAAGGGATGGATAGAGAGATGAAGGAATGAGTGAGGCAAGAAAATAATTTTTTTTAAATGTAACAGAAGAGTGCTATGGTTTGGATCTGAAATGTCCCCAACAGGCTCATGTTTGAACACTGTTTTCCCAACTGGTGGGACCATTTTGGGAGACTGTAGAACTGTGGGAGGTGGGGCCTAGCTGGTACAAGTAGGTCACAGCAGGACTTTGATGATGATATCTGTCCTCTAGTTCCTGTCTCACTTTCTGTTTCTTGATCCATGCTGATATGAACAGGCTCCACCACATGCTCTCACTGCTATGGACTGAGCTGCTTTGCCATGCCTTCCCCACCAACATGGACTAACCCTTTTAAATCATAAGCCAAAATAAACCTCTCTACTTATAAGCTGTCTATGTCTAGTAAGTTGGTCACAGCCACAAAAAAGTCACTAATCCAAAGAGTAACCTGACATCCTTAGAGATGAAAGGCAATTCAGGGTATATACAAAAGGAATTTGCATTAATCTATAAGAGTTAAATGCAAGTGTCCAACCATAGAAACTAATTTAATGATAGTGGAAAAGGATGACTTGGAGTCTTCTGATATCCTACACGACAGACTCTGAAAGAAAAAGCATCAATAATTGAGTTTGAGTTACTGTAAGGAATCATCAGCTGGGAAATCTTCCAACTGTGGTCTACTCAAGAGATATGAACTCTGGAGATTAATTGTTCAAGAAAAAATTTATCACAAAGCAGTAACATAGTTAAGATCCCTATAGCTGAAAGGTGAGCAATATAAAATTTGTTTTCTTTTCCAAAATGACAAGAGATATGGGAGGAAAAACATCTCTGCTTAGATAGATTGAAAACTGAAAGTACTGACCTTTGACCATTTTATTAATGTACAAAAATAACAATTCCATATTGCCTAGATAGTACTAGGAAGAACTGCAAATAAAATAAGCCAAATTCCCTTTATGTCTTGGTTATCCCTAATTTATCTTTACTTAAAATATATAATCTAACTTATGGTATATAAATCTCTTACACTTGATTAGCCAATAGTGTATGTTGTTCTTAAAACGCAGGAAAAAGTTTTATACAGAAGTATATTCAATTACTTTTCATTTGTTTAACAACTATCTCTTAATCTCCAATCATGTACCAGTCATTGTGCTAGGACAACAGACAAAACAACCTCTAATATGAAAGAAAATATTTAAGAAATAAATACAAAAAGAAATAGTTACATACTGCTGTACTATAAAGGGTATGATGAAAATTATAACACACTGTGAAAGAGTCAAATATGGGTAATTGTGCCCTGTGTTGTGTTCTTTCAAAATTCATATGCTGAATCCTAATTCCCAGTACTTAATGTAACTGAATTTAGAGACAGGGTCTTTGAAGAGGAATAGTTAAAATGAGGTCATTAGGGCAAATCCTAAATCAGTATGACTGGAGTCCTTATAAGAAATGATTAGAACACATTCAAATGGAAGATCATGTGAACATACAGGGAGAAAATGACCATCCACAAGCCCAGGATGGGGGCTCAGTAAAAACCACACCCTCTTATAACTTGATCTGGGATTTCTGGCTGCAGAATTGTGAGATAACGAATATCTATTTTTAAGCCACCCAGTTTTTGATACATTATAATGGCAGCCATAGCCCTGACACAGGTTGAGACTGGAAATAAAGTAAGATTAGATGTTAAAGGATTGGTTGGAATTAGATGAATCATGGTCAAAAGGAAGAACAACACAGACAGTGAGAACAGTAAATAACATAAATCCAGAAGCCTGAAAACCCTTTTCCCTTTGAATAGTAGTTGACTCATCTATCTAAGCCATCAGCAAGACCAATGAGGCTACCATATGGATGTGCCGTCATTCATACTTCTGTAGTATATGTCTACTTCAAGGCCAGACTTTCAAGCCACCTGGGTCATTTAGTTTTCTCTTATCATTAATATAAATATGTATAATGCCTAATAACATTTATTGAGTAGTTGTTGTAAGTAGGGCACTATTATAAGCAATATACTGGCATTAACTGTTCAATATTCCAAGCAATTCTATAATTAATTTCATTTTAAAGATGGATATATGAAGCACAGAAGGACATATGATTTCCCCAACACAAACAGCAAATATGAGAGTATATAGATGAATTTGATGAGTTGTTCTGGCTCTAGAATTTATGTTAACACACAATTATAATTATTACAGAATTCCATATGTTTGTAATTCTTAATAATTCTCTATTTGTTGCTTTTTATACACTTTACCTGATCTTACATCCTGCCCTAAAATTAGATTACTATAAAAATATTAAGTATATTTATGACCCTGATGACATTCTTAAATTATGAGTGAACTTGGACTATAGCATCCTTGTTAACAACTGATTTTCTTATGCTTTGAAATTCTGTTTGTCCAGGTTTTGTTACTTGCAGGTATAACTACCCTAACAAACAACATCTAAGAAAGAAAAGAAAAAAAAATCCTTCACTGATATAAGAAAAATGAATGGAAATTTTGCTTACAATTTCACCACATACCCAAATTAACATTTTAGTATGTATCTTATCATATATGTTTTTGTATGCATAGCTTCCATCTAAAAAAAGTAGAATCATTTTGTATCTCACATTTTATCTTAGTGTTATATCATGGATGTGTTTCTATGATATGCATCTGTGTGTATTTGTATTTGTGAAGCAATGACACAAAAGATTCTTTTAGAGCAAAAGTCAGTAATTTTTTCTGTAAGTGGTCAGATAATAAATATTTTGGGTTTTGAGGGAATATAATATCTGTTGCAACTACTCAATCATCTATTATAGCATAAAAGTAGCTTTAGGGAAAAATTGTTATCCACTAAAAGTTTATTTCTGAAAAACAGTGGTGGACTGTAATCGAAAAGTGGGTCATAGTATTCCATCATTTTTTAAAGTATTATTTAGAATTCCTTTACTACTTGTATTATGCTTTATTAAGTTCTTCCTTAAGGCAAAAAGTATTTTCCCTACAGGTTTGCTATAACCTATGGAATTGGAAACACATCATGTTATAAATACCAATTAAATTAATAAACAAATGGCAATAATTTTTAGGATCGAGATTCAAATTTTACATTTATAAGACAGACATAAATTTGAAGGAAAGAGAATATGTGTTCTGGTAAATAAAGAAGGAAAATTTGAGGAGCTTTTTATTGAATAAGATAGACTTGAAAAAGCAAATGAAACAATAAAACTAAAAAGGATAAAGTTGAAATAGTCAATGGACAAATGAAGCATTCTCAGAGGGAAAGATTTATAGTATTGAAGTAGATGAAAATCTAGGTCATGATTCAGTGATCAAACAAAGAGAATGGATGTCACAATAATTTGAAGGGTTTGATTTGATTGAATTGAAGATGTTTGTTTTGCTGCAAAATAAGTATATTAGATGAATGATATTTCAGCCTACTGTCCATCCAAATCTAGATAATAAACTGTGATTACTTTTTGTAATAATTTTGGTTATATTCTTTATTCTGCAAAAATATCGTGTTTTTCAGTGGCTAAAGTTAAACATTTGTATTTTTTTCATATGGGAATGTGGGAATATTAAATCACAAGATAAATAAAAGCTTCCTTGGAACTGTAATATTCCACTTTATAAAGAAAACATATCAAATATTGGAAGCATACATATTTGTAAACATTAAGCAGCATGCATTATTAATTGTTTCCCACAGTATCGAACAATCTGTAAAAAAAAATTATGAAGAAATAAAAGCATTCTTTGCCATCTTGCAAAATCTATTCGAATACCCCTCTGGAAACATGGTACATTTTCTTTTAATGATATTATAGCCATTTGAAGTGTTCCACATTGTTTTAATAATTGACAGAGGAGATAAGATGATACTTTATTTAAACAGAGACTCTATTGGATTGTCCTTTGCAGGAGCAGTGAACTGTGAACCAGGAAGTAGTGAGGGTGATCCCTCCAGTAAAACATGGGTTATAAAAAGAAATCCACTGCATGGGCCATGGTGATGAATGGGCATTGTTCAATTGTTCAGTAGTTCAAGCTGCTGTTTACTGAAAGATGCATGATAATTTAACAGATGCCATGAAGTACTTTGAAATGCAATACAAAACCCTATTAATTGCTGGCAATACTTAGGGTCAAAACTTTCATGTGTGACTCAATGGATCCTTACTGATGCTGACTGTACTATTGTGTTTTTATCAGGTTATCATTTTAGAGGATCTTTTAGGAAGAGACCTAGAATATTTTTGAAACAAGAAGTGACTGTTTATTTTCTTAGAACCTTATAGGATTATGAGTTTCCTGTTTGCAAATAGGTGAATTTCAGTCTTGACATCTGAGCAGAGTAAAGAAAAGGATAGTGTGAATACTGACAGTTCAAAATCCCTAAAAACAGGGTCATGAGTGAAATACAGGAATGCAGAAATTCTGGGAAGAAAGCAGATTAGAAGTAGCCTCTTTGAATGAAAAGTGCCAGGGTAACAAAGGAGAAACTCTAATCCCAAGAGAGAAAGAGAAACTGCATCAGAATATATGACAAAGGTTAGCACAACCAAATTCATGCAGAAAAGACTACACAGCAGAAAGAAGAAAACTTGCCTGTGTGCTGGCTATAACCCTGGCAAAGGGGGGGAACTTTGCCTCTCTCACAGGGTAAGTGCTCCACCCAGGTGAAAAGAGCCTACAAAGCCTAGGGACAGGTCTCCCCTATAGCTCTCACAAGACTAAAATCCAGCTGAGGGATCTAGGAATAATAGCAATTCCACAGAGTGAAAGATCAGCATTGGAGTAAACATCCATTTAAGAACACTCTGAGCTCAAAGTAATACAACTAATGTCTCAACCCAGGGGAGGCTCTTACCTGACACTGAGCTACCGGGGGAACCCTGATACCTAGGAGAGAAGAGAAGTCATAGAGCCAAGGAAAACAATATTGTAGGCAAAAGGAGATACTTGATAAAGAAGGGAAGCCTGGTTGAATGTGCTAAAAAGTCTTGGATAGTTGAAGTGCTAACTGTAGAGATTACACAGTTGGAGAATCATGCGTGGTTGGCAAATCAGCAGTGCATTGGAAGATTCCAGTCAGTGGGCCAGTGGTTTGGCATCAGAAAAGAGCACAGACTTTCAGGTCTGGGGGTAGGGGAGAATTAATCCCCAAAACATCATCCATGCCACAGGAACTACCTATTACCTTTGCAGCATGAAGATGAGAGGCCAAGAAAACTGAAACTGAGGCCAAGCCAACTGATTCACTCAATCCCCTAAATCCTCAATTCCACAGATGAATGGGTGGTATCAGAAAGCTTAGAGTTCTCTCCCCACAGTACAGATCTCAGTGTTCTGTTGGCCTCCTCCATAGTCCATAGAATTTCTTAAATTGGTTGCTCCCTCCATGTGGCAATACCAATGAATCCCAAAGTAGTTGTCTCAATCATTGGTCCTCTTTTTCTTCTTTTTCCCGTTATGTTATCTTTGCTGCTTTTAACTATACTTTTAGTATTAGTTGTATTCAACTTCATTTGTGAAGAAAACAAAACTTTTGTGTTTCTATTTTCTATTATTCTTATCATGTATATATAAATTTCTTTTTTATTTTTTATTGGAAATTTTTAATGTAAAACGTAATGTGTTGCATTCTGACATGCATTTCATTGACATTTCCGTGTATGCATTTCATTGAACATTGCAGATAACTTCCGCCTCACCCTCTTGTGCCCCTCCTCCCCCTTCTCCCATCCTTACACCAATGTCCTCTCTTCTACTTGCATGTCTTTTTGTGGGAATATTTTTCTATATACCCTTGCATCCCAATTATGATTTAAGTCCAAACTTTTTTCTGTAGTGATCTATCTCTTTATATTGTATTATATGAATAATCTAGCCCATTTGCATTATTATCATCCTTTGGTATTGTTGATATTATTATAATTATTCCCAATCTATTAAAGTTGGGCTGTTTACTTTGAGGTCACCCTTTCTCTCATTCCTTGTTCCTCCTTGTCCCTTCTCCCCCTTCTGTCTTCTCCCATCATCACTTCCTTTTGCTAGATCCCTCACTCCTACTTTCTGCTCCTTAAATTGTCCCTTCTCTGCTAAGTTTACATTAGCTTTTTATTATGATCCACTTTCTGTATAGGATTTTTTTCCTACTTTTAAATTTGATTCAGCTCCGACATCTGAGTGAGAACCTGTGGTATTTCTCTTTTTTGGCTTGTGTTCATTCACTTAAGATAAGTTTCTCCAATTCCATCCATTTTGTTGCAAATGACATTATTTCATTGTTTTTCATTGCTGAGTAGTATTCCATTGTGTATATGTACCACAATTTTTTATCCATTCTTCTGTTCACAGGCCACTTTAGTTGATTTCATATCCTTGATATTGTGAAGAGTGCTACATTGAACATGGAGATGCAGGTACCTCTGGTATGATGCCTCATCTCCCTTTGTGTATATTCCCAATAGTGTTATAGCTGGGTCATATGGTAGATGTATATTTAGGTTTCTAAGGTACCTCATACTGATTTCCAAAGTGGTTGAAACAATTTGCAGCTCGACCAGCAGTGTAAGAGGGTTCCCTTTTCTCCACAGTCTTGCCAGCATTTGTTATTATTTGTTTTATAGATCTTGGCCATTCTTACTAGTGTAAGGTAGAATCTCAGTGTTGGTTTGATTTGCATTTCCCTAATGGCTAGAGATATTGAGCATTTTTTCATGTGTTTCATGGCTTTACAAGTCTCTTCATTTGAGAACTGTCTGTTCAGTTTCTTTGCCCATTTATGTATTGGGTTATTTATTTTCTGGGGTATTGCTTTCTTGATTTCTTTATAAATTCTGGAAATTAGTCCTCTGTCCAATATATAGGGTGTGAAGATTTTTTCCCATTCAGTGGGGACTCTGATGATTGTTTCCTTTGCTGTACAGAAGCTTTTTAATTTCATTTAATTTCATGTAATCCCATTTATCTATTCTTGTTGTGATTTCTTGAGCAATTGGAGTCCTATTAATGAAGTGCTTTCCTATACCTATATGTTAGAGCATATTACTCATCATTTCTTCTATTAATTTTAAAGTTTCTGGTTTTATGTTGAGGTCTTTTATCCATTTCAAGTTAACTTCTGTGCATGTTGACAGATTTTGGTCAGTTTTAATTTTTATGCAAGTGGATATCCATGTTTCCCAGCACCATTTATTGAAAAGGGTATCCTTTTTCCAATTTACTTGCTTTCCTTCTTTGTTGAAAATCATGTGACTATAGATGTGTTGATCTATCTCTGGATCTTTTATTCTGTTCCACTGGTCTTCAGGCCTATTTTTGTGTCAGTACCAAGCTGTTTTTGCTACTATAGCCCTGTCACATAGATTAAAGTCAGGGATTCTACACAAGGCAATCAAACTCATATTATCATCTACTTTTCTCTGACCCACTTCCTAACATTCCCGTTTCTACTAGACCTTTTCCTTTTTTTCTATTCAATATTGTTTCTGGCTTTTTCCTCTCTTCTTGCCTCTTCCTTTGACTTTCTACATCTATTAGTTCTACAGGGCTAGGTTTTACCTTAGTTGGTAGAGTGCCTCTCTTCACTCTCTGGGGCCCTGGATTCCATCCCTAGCACTTCACTTGGCAGCTTACTCCTGAGAATAATCCCAAAAACAATCAGCCATTGAAAATCCTCTGGATAGCAAAGAAGCACTGACAATAGTGCAGGGCATGGTAAAGTGTTGGAGAGCATTTCACTCTTTTGTATATAGGGTGGCTATGTGTCAGACTGGACTTGATGGCACCAAACAACAACAACAACAACAATAACAATAACAAGTATTTCTACATTACTATAATTAATTTTTAACTTTATAGTTCATATTATCCTCAACATCTCCTTTCAGGTGGCAATTGGTTAAGTAATAGCTGTCTTCAATTGAATTTAATTGTATTTGTAAATCTGGTTTTGGTTGGAGTTGATGATGTGGCAGCAGTTTGCATTGTCTTCTTGGATTCATACTTGGGATGATGGCCTTAAGAAAAGACTGTAGATTAAAAAGTTCTCCCAACTCAAATGGGAAGAGACAACTATCCTACCACATGAAAAAAATCACAATGCAGAAATTTAAGAGATGTGAAATAGCCATATGTAATAATTCCTCCAAAAATCATAACTCACCAATATCTGAAGACAAAGGTACTGAAATGGTGGATATTCAAGACAAATAATTCAAAAATCTACTTGTAAAAATGATTGTTGTTAGATGCTATTGAGTTGTATCCAACTCATAGGGACCCTCATAGAATTTTCAGTTGCTGATTGTTTCAGGATCTCTTCAGGAATGGATTGCCACATCCTTCTCCCATTAGTGTGATGCTGGGGATTTAACCTCAGTCCTCAGTGAGTACAGAACAGGTACTCTACAAACTGAGGTAAACCCCAGATCCTTGTAAAAATGATAAATGGCCTCAAAGAAGATACAAATAAGCAGATAAGTGAAAGGAAGTATATGATTGATGTACTCGATAAAAAAGCAAGTAAATAGAAGAAAAATTCAGCAAGAAAATTGAGATCTTGAAAAAAACAGAAATGGGGAAATGAGAAACAATAAACTGTATAAAAAGCATAGTTGGAAGAAATATCAGCAGAATGGATTAAGTAGAAGAAAGAATATTAATGATGGATGACAAGGTTGAAGAAATCCTATACTAAGACATCAACAGAGAAAAGAAATAAATAAATAAACATGACCATGACTTTCAAGAACTCTGGAACATGATGAAGAGACCAAGACTAAGAGTCTATAGGGTAGAGGAAGGAGCTAAGACTAAAACTAGAGACATAGAAACCCTACTCAATGAAAAAATAGCAAAACAAAAACAAAAACAAAAACCTTCACAAACCTATGGGAAGAAATAGATGCCTACTCACGGAGGAATTCAGGACCCCACATAGATACAACTAGTGCATTATAGTTAAAATACAAACAGGAATAAAACTACAAACAGGAATAATTTTTAAACCTGCAAGAGAAAAATGTCAATTCATTTACAAATAAAATCCCATCAGAATAACATGAGGCTTCCCATCAGGAACACTAAAATCAGAAAATCATAGAATGACATATATCAATCCCTGAAAGCAAATAACCTTCAACACAGACTGCTATATCCAGGTAAGTTGTCCTTTAAACTGATGGAGAAATAAAGAGCTTGTAAGATAAGCAAAAACTTAATATTTGATGACTAAGCCAGCTTACAGAAGATGCTTAATGGAATTCTACATAAAGAAGCAAAAGAAAGACATAGGTATGAGAACTCAGGAAAGAATAAATCTCATTAGAGAACCACATGAGCAAAAGAGATGTAGGAAAGAAAAAAGAATATCCAACTTTATAAACCAGTATGCCCGCAATATGACCAGGGATGAAAGAAAAACAATACTTGAACCAACCAGGAAAACAACCAACAAAATTATAAGAAACATTAAACTCCTCACGGTAATGATCTTAAATGCAAACTGTCTTAACACTCCAGTTAAAAGATTCAGACTAGCCAAGCGGATTTTGAAAAAATAAGGTCTGTTTTTTTTCCTAAGAAACACATCTCACTGGCAGACACACAGAAACTGAACATGAAACAATGGAAAACAATTTATTAAGCATGGGAAAGCAATAAAAAAAACTTCCAGGGGCCAATATACTGATATCTGACAAAATAAAATTCAGTCGAAAATTAATCAGAAGAGGTAAAGAAGGCCACTACATATTAACAAAGGGAAGAATTAATCAAGATGATACAACCATTATAAATATATAAACACCCAATTCTGGAGCACTTAATTTCATAAAACAAAAACTATCAGGCATCAAGTGACAGACAGGACCAGATACAATAATAATTGGTGAATTTACCACCCCAAATGCCTTATTAGACCAAACATCCAAACCAAGATTCAAATAACAAACTTCAGATTTAAATAGTAAAATAAACCAAAAGGGCTTACCAGACATCTATATAATATTTCATCCAACAGTCTCAGAATATACATTCTTCTCAGCAGCACATGAAACATTTTCTAAAATGACCACATTTTAAGGCACAAATCAAGTCTTAAAAATATGAAAAACAATTGAAATCATTCCTTGTATCTTATCAGATCATAATGGAACAAAACCAGAAATCAATAGAAGAAAAACAACAAAATTTATAAAAATAAGTGGAGATTGAGCAATATACTTTGGAATGATTAGTAAGTCATTGAAGAAATCAGGGTGTACCTTAAAAAATTCCTAGAATCAAATGAAAATGTAAACACAACCTATCAAAGCCTTTGTGATATAGCAAATGCAGTTTTAGGAGGAAAGTTTATAGCTGTGAGTGCTTACATAAAAAACTCAAAGAAAGTTAAAAAATAATCACACACATTTAGGCATTAGAAAAATAAGAACAAACCAAACCCAAAATTAGTATACAGAAAAGAAAAATAAACATCAGGGTAGAAATCAACAAAATGGAAAACAAAAGCACAATACAAAGAATCAATTAAACTAAGAGTGGATTCCTTGAAAGATAAGACTGACAAATCCTCGCCAAACTAACCAAAAGAAAAACAAAGAAGATCCAAAATAATATAATTAGAGAGGAAAATGAGGCTATTACAACAAATACTAATGAAATCCAAAGGTTCATTAGGGAATTCAAGAACTTGTATTCCTTAAAATGAAAAATATAGAATAAATGGGCAAATTCTTGAACACTTTTTACCTACCAAAATTAAATCAAGAGGACCTAAATATTGAGAAATGAATTTGAAGCAGTAATAAAGACTCTTCCAACAAAGAAAATCCCTGTACTTCACAGGTTCACTGCAAAATTCTATCATTCATTTAAAGAAGAATTCTTCCTCAAGCTATTCTGTAATATAAAATGAGAATGAATATGTCCAAATTCATTGCATGAAGCCAGCATCACCCTCATACCCAAACCAGATAAGGACACAACAAAAAAGGAAATTATAGACCAATTATCTGATGAAGATAGCCCCAAAAAATCCTAAATAAAATACTTACAATCCAAAACTAGCAACACTTAAAAAGATCATGACCAAGTGATTATCATTTCACTGATGCAAGATTGGCTAAGTATATAAAAATCAATGAATGTAATGTTATTATTGCTGTTAGGTGGCTTCCATTCCAACTCATAGCAACCTTTTGTACAACAAATGAAACAGTAGAGCTTCTATTCATAGCATTTTCAATGGCTGATTGTTTTTGGAGAGTAGGTTGCCAGGTCCTTCTCCCAAGCCTATAGCACCTGGTGTTCCCAGTTAGTTTCCCATCCAAGTGCTAACCAGGCCTGATCCTGCTTAGCTTCCAAGATCTGATGGGATCCCGAAGCCACAGTGGTATGGCTGCAGGCAATGAATGTAATAGAGCACCTAAACTGACTCAGAGACAGAAACATGATTATCTCAATAGATACCAAAAAGGTCTTTTACAAAGTTCAATATCCATTCATGATATGAAAAAAAAAATCCTGAAGAAGCTAGGAATAGAAAAAGCATACCTCAACATCATGAACCATAACTTAGGCACAATATTGCATAAAATGAAAGCATTTCCTCTCAAATCAGGAAAAAGAGAGGGTGTCTACTCTTTCCAGTATTACTCAAAATAGTGATTGAAGCTTTAGCCAGAGTAATAAGTCAAGAGAAAGAAATAAAAGATACACAAATAGGGAAGGAAAAAGTCAAATCATCTCCATTTGCAGATAAGAAGATTATGTACTTTCAAGACACTAAAATTTCATCAGAGATCTCATAGATCTGATAAGCACTTCTGGCAAAGTAACAGGATACAAAATGAATATTCAAAAATCAGTAGTATTATTATATTTCAATAATAAACATTATGAAAAATATATCAAAACAATAATCCTATTGACAAAATCCTGAAAAAACACCTAGGCATAAATGTAACCAAGAAGGTTAAGGACTTCTACAATAATAACTTCACATTAATAATAATAAAAAAAGAAATGGAATATACTAGAACATGAAAAGACTTCCCTTGCTCATCATCAGAATTAATATGTGAAAATAATTAAATTATCACCACCATCACTAAAAGCATTTTACATACATATTGAACACAATCACCATTAAAATTCCAAAACCAATGACATATCTTAGAGAAATAAAAAAAATAGTCCTAAAAATAATAAAGAACACACATATCTGTAATAGAAAATGCAACCCTGAGTTGAAAGAGCAACGCAGGAGACATCACTATATCTAACATCAAATTAAATTATAGTGTCATAATAATAAAGACACCATATTACTGGTACAAACCCAGGCATGAAGACCAATGTAATAGAATAGCAGCAAACACACACAGCTACAGCCACATGATTTTTGACAAAGGTGCCAAAAATCCTCATTGTAGAAAAGACAGTCTCTTCAACAAGTGGTGCTGGGAAAAGTGGATATCCACATGTAGAAGAATGAACCTAGGTCCTTATTTCTCACCCTGTACAAAAGTCAATTCTAAATGGATAATAGATTTTCATAAAAGGAAAAATGCTTCAAGACATAGGAACAGGAAGGAATTTTCTCAGAAGGACTCCATTAGAAAATAGTTGAAAGAATTGACAAATGGTATTGCAAGAAATTATATCTTCTGCACAGCAAAGGAATAATCCGTAAAGAGCACACAGAATGGGAGAAGATCCTTACCAATTATATGTCTGACAAGGAATTAATACCTAGAATATATAATGAAATCAGAAAATCCAATACAAAAAATCAAATAATCAAATCAATAAGGGTCCAATGGAACTAAAAGATGGTTTTCCAATGAAATACAAATGGCTAAGAAACATGAAAAAATGTTCAAAATCCTTAAGCATCAGGTAGCTACACTGAGATTCCATCTCACCCCAATCAGAATGGCTAGTTAGAAGAAAATAAACAACAAATGCTGCTGAGGATGCAAGGAAAAAGTAACCTTTACACATGGCTGATGGGACTGTAAACTATTGCAGCCATTATGGAAATAAGTATGAAGTTTTCCCAGAAAACCTAAAAATATAACCACAATATGATTCAGCTACATCACTCCTGGGTATATACCCAAAGGACAGTAAGTCATCATATTCTAATGACCCCTGCACTTCCATGTTCATTGCAGCTCTATTCACAATCACAAATATATGGAATTAACCCAGATGTCCATAAGTAGATGAATGGATAAGAAATGTGGTATTATACACAATGGACTACTATTCAGTCATAAAGAATGAAATTTGTCATTTGCAGCAAAATGGATAGAACTGGAGATCATCATTTTAAGTGAAATAATTCAAACTCAAAAAGAGATATACCATATATTCTCACTCATGCAGAGTACACATGCACACACACACAAACACACACACACACACACACACCTATAGTTTTACATATCTAAGATTGTAAAATATAAGTGGACCAAACAAGAGTCACAAAAGGTCTAGTGAGAGGGAGAGGGGGATGGGAAAAGTGGGAAGGCAGAAAACATAGAGGGGTAAAGAAGGAGAGAACAAGTACAACTCTATAAACACCCCACAATGATTCTCACTATATGTATGCAACTTTAAAAAACTCATACTACACCGCATAGATGCTTACACTTATAGTTAATATTAATCAAAAATGTGTTGTATAATGTTTAAGGAGATGAAAGTATTGAGAACCCTGATTTAATAATTACACACAATGGATGGGAACTGAATTATCAGTGTATACCTCATAAATAGGCTTACAGCCATACCATTGTGGCATCCCATCCCATCAGATCTCAGAAGCTAACCAGGGTCAGGCCTGGTCAGTACTTGGATGGGAGAACACCTGGGAACACCAGGTGCCATAGACTTGGGAGAAGGACCCAGCAACCCATTCCCAAAAATCAATCTGCCATTGAAAACCCTATGAGCAGCAGAGAAGCACTGACAATAGTGTTTCACCTGTTGTATGTAGGGTCGCTATGAGTCAGATACCAACTCGACAACACCTAACAACAACAACAGTTATATACTATGTATAGGAGAATATATGGCTCCTTAATTAAATATTTTATTCTGAAAAAATTTGTGTAAAATGTATCACATGATGTGTTCTAAGGAATGATATATCCTAGATATCTTTCATCCAGTTTCTCTTAATGGTAACATCTTTCAAATTACAATAAATAACTAGGATCTTAACAACAATGCTGCCAAGGCAGAACATTTCTGCAAACATATGGATCCTTCAAACAGTCCTTTTATAGTCAAAACTTCTTCTCTTGTATTGTCAATACGTCTTTAACCTCTGACATTCACTAACAGCCCATTTTATGATTTTAAGATAGTTATACACATGGAATCATACCATATGTAAAGTTTTGGGATTGGCTTTTCTTACTGAGCATAATTGTTTGGAGATTTATACAGATTATTTTGTGTATCAATATTCCATTCCTTTTCATTGCTGGGTGATACTTTTGTGGTATGGGTGTGGCACAATTTGCTTAAACATTCACCCATCCATTGAAGAACATCTGGTGGTTTCTAGTTTATGTCTATTAAAAACAAAGCTGCTATCAACATTCATTTTCTGATTTTTGCATAAAAATTACTTTTCATTTTTCTGGGATAAATGTCTAAGACTACAATTACTGAGTAGTGTCATAATTATAGGTTTAAATTTGTAAGAAACCACCAATTTAAGAGTAGCTGCATCATTTTACATCCCTACTTACAATGTGTGACTCTCATAAATATCCTCAAGTATTTGGTATTATCAATATTTTTTATTTGACCTATTCTGATATGAATGTGTTGTTGTTGTTGTTAGGTGCCATCGAGTCAGTATCTGACTCATAGCGATCCTATGTTCAACAGGAGAAACACTATTATCAGTGCCTCTATACTGTTCACAGGATTTTCAAAGGTAGACTGATTTTTCGGAATGGGTTACTGGGCCCATCTCCCAAGCCTACAGCACCCGGTGTTCCCAAGCAGTCTCCCATCCAAGTATTAACCAGACCCAACCCTCCTTAGCTTCCAAGATCTGATGGGATTGGATGCCACAGGGCTATGGCTGCAGGCTGATGTGAATGTAGTAAAAGTTAAATGGAGTTTTATTTTGTATTTCTTTAATGACTAGTGATTTTCAATACCACTTCATGCATTTGTCATCTATCTGGTCTCTTCAATGTAATGTCTTAATTTTGTGAATGTTTTTAATATCAGTCTAAGAATATTGTGCTTCACTCTAGATCCAAAACTTTTCCCATTTGCCCTAAGGTTTTTGTAATTTTACATTCTTTAGTTAAGTCTGGGATCCATTTTTATTTAATTTTTGTTTAAAATATGACTTTGATCAAAGTTCAAGATCAAGAATGTCCACTTGTTCTACTGTTTGGAAAGGCTGTCTTTAATGCATTAAGTTTATAGTATACCTTCAGCAAAAGTCAAAAGGGTGTATTGTGTGGATCTATTTCTAAGATTTCTGCTCTGTTCCATTGATCTATTTGTTTAGCCTTCTGCCAATACTAGACAACCTTGGTTATATTAGATGTATATAATGACTTGAAAATGGATAGAGCAATTCCTCCAATTCATTTGTCTTTATGTGGACTTGGTAAGTTAGTCCAGTTTTTCTGCTTTTCAATATCCATTGGAAAATAATCTTTTCTACATCTATAAAATTTTTGCTGTAATTTTGATAAGAAATGAGTTATGTGTATATCACATTGAGGAATTGGAATCCTGACTCTGAGTCTCCCAATCTATGAATATTGTACACTGTCCCTGTACTATTGTGCACTGTCCCTATACATATGATTTTTATCAATACTATACAGTTTTCAGGATACAAGATTAATAAATGTTTTGTTATATTTAGGCCTAAGGACTTAGTTTTCAAGATAGGCATAAATTGTATTATACATGTATATTATATTTTCTGTTCCCATGTGCTAATTTGTAGAGAGAATGAGAAATAATTTTATATTTATCTAATATTCTATGAATTTCTCAACTTACAAATTCTGAGAAGGGTTTTTTTGTAGATTTTGTAAGATTTTCCATGCAGATGATCATGTCATCTTCAAATGGAGACAGATTAATGTATTTTATTCTTATCACTTTTCCTTTTGTCTCTTTTTTCTGGCCTTACTGTATTTTCTGGAGCTTCCTGTACTATATTGAACAAGAAGATGGAAAGTGGAAATTTTTGCCTTGCTTCTCATCTTGGGGGACATATTAAGTCTTTCACCATTAAGTATCATGCTCACTGTGTGGATATCACAGATTTTTCTTTATCAAGTTGAGAAAGTTCCTCCCAGTTTTCTAAGTGTTTTACCATGTATGTGTGTTAAAGTTTGTCAAATGCTTTTCTGCATCAATTCATAACCATGTGGCTTTTATTCCTAAACCTGTTCATATGCTAGCTACATTACTTGATTTTCAATATTGAACAGGCCATGCACATCTGTAATTGTGGTGTACATCTCCAAATATTCTTTTTATATATCAGTGAATTCTACTTACTAATTTTTAAGGAATTTGCATATATGTACATGAATATAGTTATATACACTCATGTTCATATTCATCAGTAGTTTTTATGATTATACAGTAGTTTTTATACTTATATAGTAATTTTTATGACTGATACTTTTATAGTATTATACTATACATTTATATATTATTATATATTTACTATATACTATATACTGTATCTTGAAATAGATCAAACATGCAATCAAGACATACTGATAATCACTTGTGACTGGAATGCAAAGGTTGGAAACAAACAAGAAGGCTCAGTAGTTGGAAAATATGGTCTTGGTGACAGAAATGAAGCTGGAGATTTCATGATAGAATTCTGTCAGACCAATGACCTTTTCATTGCAAATACATTTTTTCAACATCATAAACAGAGACTACACACATGGACTTCACCAGATGGAACATACAGGAATCAAATTGACTACATATGTGCAAAGAGACGATGGAAAAGCTCTGTACAAAATGTCAAAAAAAGACCAGGTGCTGACTGTGGATCAGACCATCAACGTCTCATATGCAAGTTCAAACTGAAACTGAAGAAAATTAGAACAAGTATATGAGAGCCATGGTATGACCTTGAGTATATCCCACCTGAGTTCAGAGACCACCTCAAAAATAGGTTTAATGCATTAGACACAAATGATAGGAGACGAGAAGAGTTGTGGCATGACATCAAAGATATCATCCAAGAAGGAAGCAAAAAGTACTTAAAAAGACAAGAAAAAAACAAAAGACCAAATTACATATCAAAAGAGACACTGGACCTTGCCCTCAAACGTCGAGCAGCTAAAGTAAAAGGAAGACATGATGAAGTTAAGGAACTAAAAGAAGATTTCAGAAGGCAGCTTGAGAAGACAAACACAAATATTATCATGACATGTGCAAGGAGCTGGAGGCAGAAAATCGAAAGGGAAGAATGTTCTCTGTGTTTCTAAAGCTTAAGGAAGTGAAGAAAAAATTCAAGCCTCGAATGGCAGTAGTGAAAGATTCTACAGGGAAAATATTAAATGATGCAGGAAACATCAAAAGAAGATGGGAAGAATACACAGAGTCATTATACAAGAAAGAATTGGTAGATGACCAACCATTCCAAGAGGCTGCATATGAAGGGAACCAATGGTGTTGAAGGATGAATTGGAAGCTGCCTTGAAAGAACTGGCGAAACACAAGGCTCCAGGAATTGATGGGATACCAATAGAGATGTTTCAACAAACAGATGCAGCACTGGAGGTGTTAACATGTTTATGCCAACAGATTTGGAAAACTGCTACTTGGCCAACTGACTGGAAGAGATCCATATTTGTGCCTATTCCCAAAAAAGGGGATCCGACTGA
>VMDO01007193.1:0-40516 GCA_007922755.1 Pedetes capensis | reverse complement strand
TCCACCAGCAAAATTCTACTAAAGATCATTCAGAAGCGACTGCAGCAGTATAGACAGGGAATTACCAGAAAATCAAGTGGGATTCAGAAGAGGGCGGGGAACTAGGGACATCATTGCTGATGTCAGGTGGATATTAGCTGAAAGCAGAGAATATCAAAAAGATGTCTATCTATGTTTTATTGACTATGATAAAGCATTTGATCGTGTGGATCATAACAAATTATGGATAACACTTCGGAAAATGGAATACCAGAACACCTAATTGTGCTCATGAGAAACCTGTACATGAACCAGGAGGCAGTTGCTCAAATAGAACAGGGAAACACTGAGTGGTTTAAAGTTGAGAAAGGTGTGCATCAGGGCTGTATACTTTCACCCTATCTCTTCAATTTATACGCTGAGCAAATAATCCGAGAAGCTGGACTTTATGAGGAAGAACGTGGCATCAAGATTGGAGAAAGACTCATTAACAACCTGTGTCATGCAGATGACACCCTCTGCTTGCTGAAAGTGAAGAAGATTTAAAACATTTACTGATGAAGATCAAAGATCATGCCCTTCAATATGGGTTACGACTAAACATCAACAAAACAAAAATCCATACGACTGGGTCAGCACGCAACTTCACAATCAATGGAGAAAAGATTGAGGTTGTCCAAGATTTTGCTTTGCTTGGCTCTATATTCAACACCCCCAGAAGCAGCAGTCAAGAAATCAAAAGACGCATTGCTTTAGGAAAAGCTGTGGCAAAAGATCTCTTTAGAGTATTGAAAACCAAAGATGTCACATTGAAGACGAAGGTGCGTCTGACTCATGCCATGGTATTTTCAGTGGCATCATGTGGTTGTGAAAGCTGGACATTGAACAAGAGAGACAGAAAAAGAATTGATGCTTTTGAATTGTGGTGCTGGAGATGTCTATTGAATATACCATGGACTGCCAAAAAAACCAACAAATCTGTCCTAGAAGAAGTGCAACCAGAGTGCTCCTTGGAAGCAAGAATGGCCAACCTGCGTCTTAGATATTTCAGACATGTAGTCAGGAGAGATCAATCCCTGGAGAAGGACATCATGTTTGGGAGAGTGGCAGGTCAACGCAAAAGAGGAAAACCCTCCACCAGATGGATTGACACAGTGTCTGCCACAATGGGCTTAAACATAAATAAGATCGTTTGCCTGGCACAGAATCGGGAAGTGTTTCGAGCTGCTGTACATAGGATCGCTATGAGTCGGACTCGACTCGACAGCACCTAACAACAACATATACTGTATTTACTATATACTATATTTGTACACTATTATACTACATATTTATTTTTCCTAATTGTCTAAGTATGATAAGAGCAATACTAGCTTCATAAAATGAATTTAAAATGCTACCTCCTCTTTTGTTTTCTGGAGATTGTATGGGATTGATATTATTATTCTTCTAATATTCTTAGAATTCACCAGTGAAATCATCTAGACCAGGAGTTTTTATTTTCAGTTTGTGTAGCTATAAAGTCATTTCCCTTGGTAGTTAAGGAGTAAGTCAAAATATATTTCAGTCTATTGTGGTAGCACATATCTGAAATCCCAGCACTTGTGATGCTAGGCAGAAAGACAGTGAGTTCAAAGTTAGTTTGGACTACCTAGTGAGTTTTGGACCAGTATGGGCTGCCTGTTTTTTGGAAATATGTCTTTAAAAATATGTTTTACATAAGAGGAGCTGTGATAGTTTGTACTTTTCAAAGAATCGGCCCATTTCAATTGTCAAAATTTTATCTATACTTGTACTATTCTTTCCTAAAATTCTGACCACTTCCCAATAGTGTTACCAGCTGGACATCAAGTTGTCAAAATGTGAATCTTTGGGGGACATTATAGATCCAAAATATAATATTCCATCCCAGTTCCCAAAGTTCATACTCATGTCACAATGAAAAAAACAGTCATTCCATCTTCAAGAGTCCCCAAATCTCAACAGTTCTATCATTGCTCACAAGTCCAATCCAAAGTCTCCCCTGAGACTAAAGGTAAACTCTTCTCTGTAAGCCCCTGTAAAAACAGAGAGTTACATACTTCCAATGTACAATGCTACAAGGTAAATTTTCCTATCCCAAAAGAGAGGAATATGAGAATACCAAAGAGGGATCTCATCAATGTAAGATTAAAACTCAGCAGGGTAAACATTAAACCTTATAATCCCATGCCCAGATTCTGGGTCATGTGAAGGTATGATATGATTTCCAAAGGCTTGGGTAGCTCCACCCTTGTGGACTTACTGGCTGCAATCCACAGAGTCAGTCTGTTAGCTTAGCTTTGCTCCTTATATATATCTTTCATTACCACATGTCTCATATTCCTGACTTCTCTAAACTCTTGCAGTCTTCAATTCAGCTTCTGGTTCACTCTCATATCTTCATGCATCACTCCCTCCGGTGTTGCCCTCAGAGACTCCAACCCTGCCACATAGTTCCTGATCACCAAGACCCTCCTTCTGGTGGAAGCTTCTGTTATTGGACAACTCTTGAATTCAGCATCCCTGCAAAACCAGTACCAAATGGACAATGTCTGCCACCAGTAGGAATAGTAGCTAGGCTGACGTGGACTACAGATGCACTGGCCTCTATGTTCCTAGACAGCTGAGCCCAGAGAAATCCTTCCTTAGATGCCTGTGGGAGAAGAGTGCCCTGGAGTTCTCTTCTTAAAGCAAAATCTTTCAAAGAACTTCATATTTTTAAACTTTTGAGTCTGAAATGAGTAGAGTCTGGCCAATTCCTGAGATGCCCTCAAAGCATTTCTTCTATTGTCCCAGCACAAAGTATTTGGCTTCTTTTCAATGGAATTAATCTTTTCAGCAACCACACCTTGCTTGATTACAACTTTATACATACTTCTTTAATGGCCAAATTATGTTTTTCAAATATTTCCACTTTGCCTTATGCTTATAATTCTCACTAGGAAATTGGCCTAAAGTAGCCAGCAATACCACTGTAACACTCTAAATGCTTTGCTGCCTTGAAATTTCCTTCACCAAATAAGTCCATCATCTTCAAATTCAGTGTCAAACAAAATCTCAGGGTATGGACAAAATGTCAACAAGTTTTTTGCCAGAAAATAATATGAATGTCCTCTAGTCCGGTTCCAGATGCAGTCTTCATTCCCATATGAAACTACATCAGCACAACTTTCCTTGTCCACAGTCCTATCTGAAACTCACACCAGAATCAACCATTAACCTCCACATAAAACATTCTAAGGCTTCTCTAATCTGCATCTCCAAACCTTTCCAAACTCCTCCTCTAAACCAGTTAGAAAGGTTTCCTAACCTTTCCTAAACACATGGTCAGGTATAGTCACAGCTTAAATATTGTTCTCAGAAACATTTTGTGTGTGTGTGTGTTAGTTAGGTTTGCATCACTGTGATAAAACATCTGAGGAAAATCAACCTAAAGCAGGAAAGATTTATTTTGGCCCATGCCTTCAGAGGTTTGAATCTATGGTCACCTGGTTACATTGCTTTGGGCCTCAGTGAGGCAGAACATCAAAATAAGGAACATATGGCAGAACAGAGCTGCTTACTTCATGGTAGCCAGGAAAGATGGGGGGGCAGTGCATGGTTATCATATAACCTTCAAAGTCCTTTCACTAATGACCTATTTCCTCCAACTAGGACCCACCTCTTAAAGTTTCTACCACCTCCCAGTAGTGCCACCAGCTAGAGAACAAGTCTTCAATTCATGATTTTTGGGAGACATAAATCCAGATACAAACTATAACATCATTGTAAGTTGAAACCATCTTAAATGGCAAATGCATTTAGTACTCCTAACATATTAAGCATTATAGCTTAAAACAAAGTACATTGTAGGGTATCAGTTGTTACTTTTGTGATGGTATACCTCAGGAGATTCCAAACCCCAGAAACTGGCCAGTACCAGTTTGACTGGAAGGTGAGTGACGTTTCATCTGTATTTACACAATAATGTGCTTGAATCATCCCCAACTCTCCCCTTATGGTATGGAAAAATTGTCTTCCACAAAACCAGTCCAGGGTATCAAAAAGAATGGGGACCACTAGTATAGCTCACTAGAAACTATGGTTTGATACTGATATCCAGCATCATCATACAGTACCCTAACAATAGGACTATGCTGGGACAAGTTCATTGCTCAAAATTTGATGTACAGTTTCTGCTGCATGTGTATTGCTTTTGCACCATCAAAAAATCAAAAACTACATGTTGAACACTGTAAGACAGGAACTATTTTATTTTCCTTTATTTTTCCTCCTTGATCCATAGATTATTTAGAAATGTACTGTATTTTCTCTAATATTTGAAGATTTCTTGACTCATTCTGTCATTGAATTCTAGTTTCATGAATAGTAGGTTGTGCTTTCTGCCAAATTTAGGAAGGAAATAGTCTTTTATTTTCTTAAAAATACCTTTCAATCTACTTTCGTCTTCATCTCCTTCTAGAACTCTGATGACATAGATGTCATTTTTTTTTTTTTACATTGTCCCTCATGTCTCAGGTTCTGTTCATTTGTTTGGTTTTGTTTCATTTCTTTGGTTTGGTTTGGTTTTTCAGTCTTGCTCTCTGTTCTTCAGATTGACTAGCATGAAATTCAGTTTTCCATCACCCTGTTCTCTCCATTTTGCTGTCTAGCCTACCAATTGTATTTCTTACTTTGGCTATTACATTTTCAATATCTAAAATTTCACTTGTACCTTTCTCTATCTCCTATTTCTTATTGAACCCTTCTATTTTTCCTTTTTTTTTTTCAAGAATACCCATAATTGCTTATTGAAACCCTTTTTTGATGGCTGATATACAACTTTTTGTCAGGTAATTCTACCATATGTCTCATCCCCATGTTGGAATATGCTGTCTCTTTGAATTAATTTTGATCTCATATTGAGTGTTTCTACAAGTGATTTTTTTGTTCATTAAAACCTCGGAATTTTGGCATTATGAGACTCTGGATGCTATTTAATCTTGAGGTTAATAAGCATCCTCTAATCCAGATCATGCAGTAAAGGAGGGAGGTGGGCAGGACATAGTATCTATATACTAACAGGTGGAGATAAAATTCCAAGTTGACCTTTAGGCATCATCTGAAACCCAGAATGAAGGACCACTCATTTCAGCTACTCTTGTATGGAAGTTCAGGCTTTCCACCAAGCCTATACTAACATTACCCTGGCTGTGCGCACTAAGCTTCATGCCTGATCTCCAGCTAGCCTACCCTGATACAACTGGGGAAAGCATTGCTAGCAGTATATAGATCCTCACTTCCACTAGACCTCCTCTGATTCCAAATCACAGGAGGGGGAGGAGCAAAATTTATGATTGAAGGATTCCCAGATGGACTCATAAACACCACTGGAAACATTCTCATTACTGCCCAGTGAACATGAAAATCCAGCTGCCCTTTTGGCTTTCTCTAACTCCATCTCAGCAAGGGACTGTCCATGCTCGTTATAGTTTGACAAGGGTAGAAATCTACCGTCTCCACTGAGCTTTTACTAGCAGGAGGAGAGTAAGATCATGGTTGTTTAGGGCAGGATTTTGGTGAGAGTAGAGGAGTTATTGTGTAAATGTTTTCTGTCTTGCTAGGTCTCTTTCCTTCTTCTTTGATTAGAGAAAGTGGGATTTTCCTTAACTTTTCTGTTTGTACCTGTTGATGTTTCTGGCTTCTCCAAAACACAGTATGGATTAGGCAGAAAGAAAACCCAAGGAGCCCATTTCCCTGCCATTCCTTCAGTAACAACACCCCTGCCTAGTCTGTCTTCACTTACCATTTTAAGTCTGCATATTTTTCAACTTGTTAAAATTTTTGTCAATAGTATTTTTATTTAAAAGCAGGAAAAGAAAAAAAAATGTCTGTTCTATCTATCTAGAAGTGGAAATATTTCATAAAAAATAATTATTTCTTTCATTTATTTAACAAATATTTTAAGTATCTACTAAGTGCCAAGGCCTGCAGGCATACCACTGTGGCATCCAATCCTGTCAGATCTGGGAAACTAAGCAGGGTCGGGCCTGGTTAGTACTTGGATGGGAGACCATGTAGGAACAACAGGTGCTATAGGCTTGGAAGAAGGATCTGGCAACCCACTCCCAAATAACAATCAGCCATTGAAAACCCTATGAATATCAGAGAAGCATTAACAATAGTGTTTTGACTGTTGTACTTAGAGTCACTATGAGTTGAACACTGACTCAATGGTACCTAACAGCAACAAGTGCCAACTGATACAAAATGAATAAGATACTGTGTGTTCTACCCTCAGGGTAGTTAGAGTCTAAGGAGAAAGATAGATGTTAAAGAAATTAAAAAAAAAAAAAAAACTATTGTTGTTGTTGTTGTTAGGTGCCATGGAGTCATGTCTGATTCGTAGCAACCTTCACAGGGTTTTCAATGGCTGGTTGTTTTGGGATGCCTCAGGGGTGGATTGCCACACCCTCCTCCCCCACCAAAAAAAACCTATTAGTTAATTATAATTGAACTAATTTGTATAGTACAGAGTAGCACATAAACAAATATAGGGAAACTAATTTACGTATAAAATAATATTTCCATAATATCTGATACCTGAGTTATTTGTAAATAATATGATATGTGAAAAGAACATAATTAATCCAATTGTAGTAGAATAGTAACATGTGTCTTTTGAAGTGTACACAAGTTAAATAAAATCGTATTTTATTCAATGGCTAATAAACTTACCTACAACCTACCATCCTGATCCTGTTAAATCTCAGAAACTAAGCAGGGTCAGGCCTGGTTAGTACTTAGATGTGAGACCACCTGTCAAAACCAGGTGCTGTAGGCTTGAGAGAAGGACCTGACAGTCTGCTGCCAAAAAACACAGCCATTGAAAATCCTGAATAACAGAGACGTTCTGATAGGCTGCCAGGAATGGTACAGTGTTGGGGAGTGTTTCATGTGTTGTACATAGAATTGCTATAAGTCAAACCCAACTCAATGGCACCTAACAACAACAATAAACCTACAGTGATACAATTATGGCTGAAAAAAGTACATATAAAATTTGAGTCACAAATCCAGAATCTGAGGGAATGTTTTGTTGACATATCCCTTTGCTTTTGAGGTTATTAGAGCAGTCTCTCTTCTCTCTCTCTCTCTCTCTCTCTCTCTCTCTCTCATTCCTTGTTATTGACACAAATTCTAGTTTGAGTGAACTTTAGTTATATGCTACTATGGTGATTCTTAGATATTATAATGCCTAGGAAGCTCTTCAGTGTCACAGCATTGGGCTGACTTCATTGTCTACCATCCCCCGAACAGCACGCTGACATTTTAAATTTGATGGGCTGCTGAGAAACCACAGCAGGAGATAGATCAACCCATCAATAGTGAATTGAGTATTTCATTGATGTGGAGGGCTAATTAGGTGACTATAGGGAGTGGGTCACTGACTGAAATCCATATGACTTTTTAGTGTTCACTCTGTAGGCTAGCTCCGGAGAGGAATAGTAAATGAAGGGAACATGTTCCCTTCACTATGGTCCTTCCTAGACCTTCTCTGCTAAAAGTCAACAAAAGAACTTACACCACTTCCATAATGAAGAATGCAAAGTCAGGCAATAATTTTCTGTTTCAAAGAATTTGAAGCAGTCTTCAGTTGCCCTAAGATGCTGAGACCTTGTCTTCAGATCCTTCACTGAATATGTAGACTTTGTCTTTATTTTTGTCTCTCAATTCTGTTTTGAGTCCAAATGCTTTAAAAATAATACCAACCACTCTGTGTACATATTTTGTATGTGTATTTTTATGAAAACTTAACAGATATGTGTTTTTTATTTTAAATATGTGTTTGTTGTTGGTAGGTACCATGGAGTCCGATCTGACTCATAGAGACCCTCCTAGGGTTTCAATGGCTGATTGTTTTGATATTGTTTTGGGGGAGTGGACTGCCACATCCTACTCCCATTTAAATATATAGTTGGTTTATTTCTCTAAGAGCAGATAAATCACATGAAATTACAGGAAAAGGTAAGATTTATTAGACATTGGTTTGAATTCCCCTTGTGTGACTGTACAGCTGATACTGTATTGTAAAAATTACCTAAGATTAGTACCCATGGCTTGCTTCTAAAGAAGCACTCACTAAATGCTAAAATCTAAAATTTTCCTTCCTGAAAGCATCACATCTGCCTCATTTTAAAAGAAATCTAAGATATTCTTCAATGTGTACAATCTAATTTTCCTGTCTAGTAAGGATCCTCTTGTACTGGCCCAGCATGCTCAAATAGTTGGCTTTTATTCATGCTTCTTGTAGCATGATATCCCTGGGTCTCCACTCTAAATATTTGCCTTAGACTTTTTTCAAAATAGCTTGTCCTTACCTCTGTTCTGGCTGCTAACATTTTTGACTGAATCAGTCTTGTTAGGTCTCCATGTTTTCACAGTTATAAAAGCTACTTTTAAAAAATAGAATTAATGTCTCCCTTGGGTATTTATTAAGTACTAGGCATGACATTGAACTATAGATTTATATAGACATCTCTTTTAAATATTACAAACTTCATATCTATGCTTTACTATATTCAATTTTTGAAAAGCATAATAGAAACACAAAGAAACTAAATAATTCATATAAAGTCACATATCTAGAATATGATCAAATTAGGATTTAAATCTTACTTTCTCTGACCTCAAAGTGTTTTGCGGTCTTATTTTATACAACTGTATTCCTTACCATCAAATGATAAATTCATTACATTAAATTAAAGTTTGTTTAAAAAGGGAAAAATTATGTTGGATGTATGTGGAAGTTTAATTTATAATATTCATAGCATTATTTGTTTACAAAAGGTATAACTTTTATACTTATAAATTTGGTGCTAGCCCCAAAGTAAAATATATTTCTTCCCATTGGATATTAATGATAATTTTTAAACCTACCATCTGGCAGACTGACCTCCTGGTATCCTCCTCTATTTCCAAACCTGTTCTTATGGGAGTCTTTCCTATTTAAGTTAATGACAACTGCATTCTTCTAGTATTTCAAGTTAAAAAATAATATTAATGTCATCCTTAACTCTCCTCTTTCTCTCATTCCTTCCATCTAATCCATCACCAACTCCTATAGATTCTGCATTCAGAATACATCTAGAATGCAACCATTTATTACAATCCCCATGGCTCCCATCCTGGTGCAGGTCACTGTTACCTCCCACTTGGAATAGCCTCCCAATTTGACACCTTTAAGTGTACTCTAAACACAGCAGTCAGAAGAATCCTCATTAAACATAAATCAGATCACATTTATGTCCTACAGTCTGGCCCATGGTTCCCACTGGACTCAGGAAAAAAGCCCAAACCTATCCTATGATTTATAGGGCCCTACATAGTCTGACTCATGTTTTTACTACTCTAACATTATCTCATTTTATCCTATTACTTGTTTATATCTCTCCAGCAACACAGACCTGGTCACTCATCAAATACACAGTTGATTTAGGACATCCATACCTGCTATTTTCCCCTGCCAGAAATGCCCTTCCCCTGATTATCTACACAGAAAGTCTCACACTTTCTTTAAACTTTCAATGGAATTGCACCTATCGATCACACTATTGAAAATTGCAACCCTCTTCAACCTGTCTTAGTCCTATTATTGATTTCATTTTTCTTCCTAATCACTAGGTAGTATCTCACATACTGCATACTTTACATATTTATATTGGTGGCCATTTTCCTCTTTTATTATAAGAAAACACTGCATGAACACAAGATTTTTGTCTGTTCATCAGATATTCACAGTAACTGATATTCTAGGTATATTTCTTGTTATATTTCTAGGCACTTTTTTTTCTAATTAGATGATTAATTTGTAAATAGCAAGGAAAAGGAATTTTTTGGACAAAAGACTACAATTAAATTTAATGACTTCAACATAGCAGTTCACACCTGTAATCCTAGCACTCAGGCTAAGGTAGAAGGATCATGGATTCAAGGTCAGCCTGGGCTACATAGTGAGAACTTGTCTCAAAACAAAATTAAATTTAATCAATCAATTGTAAGCAATGGTTGCTTATTAGATAAGGCACTGACCACCTAAAATTAATAAAACAATTGCAAAACTAATAAAATTAAACATGAAAATATTAGTTTAATGCTGAAGATTATTTTTGTGTCAAAGTTATATTAATTTGTTGCAACTAATTCTCACATACTATATACACTAATAGAATATATATTATTATATTTGCACATTTTGTGTTTTACTTGTTTTTGGATTGGTTCTTTTGAATTTGGTAACATCATCATTACCACTTAATTTTCTTATTAACAATGAAATTGTTCTTTATTTTGATAGGACAATCAGCATAATGATATACCTCAAGCTATAATATAGAAAGATAAAACATTTACATTTTTTGCATATTTATTACTACATTTATTGTCAATGAAGTGTGGATAATTGATATATAAAAGATGGAAAATGTCTCCCAAATAGCAACCACTGTGTGAGTGTGATGAAGTGATATGATACACAGAGACTTTACTTTCACCCGTAGCTCTTTCCTATGTGAAGTATTGTGAATCCCCAAGGCATTACCTTGCCAACTGAGTCTCATGGTCTTTTCCTTTTCTGAAAATGATTGTAAATACAAGTGCAAAATGAATACTGATACTTAATTACAACATGATCATATGGGTGACACAGAAAACATTTATTTTTTAAGGAAAATTATCAAGGGTCAATACAAGATTCATAAATTCTAATAGAAGTTGAGACTATATCTTCCAGACCACCCAAATTCACAAACTGCAGTTTAAGAAACAATCACGTACCCCAAAGAGTTTGTAAGGCAAAGTATGATAAATGACATGTGGAATTACGAAAGTGGATTCAATTGAAAAAGAGAGACATTCAAATTGTGAAAAACAACAGGCTTTTTAAAGAAGTGACATTTATTCTAGGGCCAATTTAGCAAAGTAGAAACTGAAAAAGAGTTTAATTCAGGTAAAGAAAATTGCATGAACAAAGTATTGAACCAGAAATGCCCTAGGTTTTTAAATGAATTCCAAAAAGTCTTACTTTACTGGAAAACTGTGTGTAAGGAGATTAATATAGACTAGCATAAATAAATTATGTATCTATTAGATGCATGGGGGAGGAATAATGATGGCAATTAAGGAGACAATGCCTTCCTTGTCTACCAAACATTGTTCCAAGTGCTTTGCACATAGGACAATGCTTAATATGAACTGTTGGTGGTGTTAGGTGGTGTCAAGTCAGTATCCAACTCATAGGAACCCTACATACAACAGGCACAACACTATTATCAGTGTTTCTCCGCTATTCACAGGGTTTTCAATGGCTGATTGTTTTTTGGGAGTGGGTTGCTGTGTCCTTCTCTCAAGCCTACAGCACCTGGTGTTTCCAGGCAGTCTCCCTTCCAAGTACTAACCAGCCCAACCTTGCTTAGCTTCCAAGATCTGATGGGATCAGATGCCACAGGGCTATGGCTGCAGGGTAATATGAATTACAACACTTTAAATGTGTGTTTTCATGTTTTTTCCAGTTTAGGCAGTATAGATAGTTCACTAACATTTTCCCAGGTTCATAACTGGGAATATCACATGTGTTATATCTCAAGTCCATGTTTAACCATTATATTCTGTGCCTGCAAGTATACAATTCAGCCCATATTAAGAAATAGGACTTCCAAAACACAATAAATGACTGACATTTGAAGTTAAAAAAAAATACAGAAAGTCCCAGGGGCAAGAATTAATGCTTTGAAATAAATATCTCCTAAAGGTTAGTAAAATATCTTACTCAGTTTTCTCATGAGTCCAATAGAACGAGGAAAGTTACTAACAATATTTTTCATTTTAGCAAACCACATTCAAATGAGGTGTGCATCTTATTTTCTTCTTTCTTTTACCATCTCTCTCCCTCCTGCAGTTTTCCAACAGCTACCTCAACACATAATTTTCTTTCATTTCAAGCCCTGTAACAGCTTTGATGGCTCATTTGTCTTGTTCTTAGCAATAACTAAATATTTCAGTAGTTTATGCCCCATGAATCTGATGTAGGAAATTGTTGGCCTTCAGTAATTTCATGAACACTAAATCTAATCTGTGAACATTCAGACAAATCATGTTCAGATCTTTCTTTCCTGTGTTTTCTACCTTCAGAGCAGAGGGAATACTAAGCTAAAATGTTTGAAATTTCCAAGAAACAAAAACTAAGCAGAAAAGGCAAAGTGGCTTTCTCTTTCTCTTTAGTAAATAATTTAAATTTCTTCATATATTCTTTCTTCTCTCAACTAGAATGGTAACTGGAAGCTCCTTGATGCATAAATTAAAGTTCATTTTAATTTTAATAAATTTGGACCTTGTTTTTTCTTACCTGTAGATTGTCTTTACACAAATATGGAGTCTGATAACCAATTAAAGCATCTTTTCTAGGTGACACACAAAATATAAGGACAGTTCATAAAACCTTGTGGCAACATGCATCTGAATGATAGAGTACAGGTGTCTGAAAATAGCATACCACCTAACACTCAGTTTAAATTCTGCTAAATCAATTTAGACAGTAATGCATAACTTTACTTGCTTCAGATAAAGAGCTTTTTCTTGTTTGCAAAGGTAAAGTATAATATACATGCATCACTATTTTGTGTTCAAGTTAAGGTAGAGAAAAATCTATAGAAAATAATACCATGATATAATTTATATAGTTATGCTGATAATTTTGGATGATCAAGAAATTTGTTTTACATATTCTGCTTTATAAAATGACACTTTTAGAGTCATCAAATGGTTTTTGTTACTTAAAGAATAATAAATTCCAGGTATCCATACCATCTGCATTAAAAGCAAAAGTGGATCAATGTTGTGTTAGGTTGTATATATAATGAGGTTAACGATGAGAACAAAAAATCTGAGGCAGTTATGTTTCAGTGTTCAATATTTTATTTAAAACATTTACCGAATTAGGTCATATGTCACTAGTTGGTGCTGGAAATACTGTTATTTGGTGCTAGAATTAGTGTAAATGGAAATGAAAACAATTAGTCACAAAGATAATAAACAAATAAACTTGCTGCTGTTGTGAGAAGCCATCAAGTCAGATCCTACTCATAGGGACCCTATGTACAACAGACAAAACACACCCCGACACTGTGCCATGCCCAGCAGTACTGTCAGTGCTTCTCTGCTGTTCATAGGGTTTTCGATGGTGGATTGTTTCAGGAATGGATTGCCAGGTCCTTCTCCTTAGCCTGGTATTTCCAGGTAGTCACTCATCAAAGGACTATTCAGACCCAGTAAGTAAATTGAAGTCCTTGGTGAAATATGGTAGAAAAGAATGAGAAACTGGAGACCTAAATTGTAATATCAATGTAGAAAAAAAAAACAATACACAAACCTGGACCAGACCAAATATAGCTGATCCCTGAGCAACATGATATAAGCTGCATAGGTCCACTTGAAAGCTGATCATTTTGATTTGCTTTGAGAGTTATAGTAATGTGATAAAACTCACATAAAAATTACAGCCCTAGAAATATAGAGAAAATTAAGAAAAAGGAATGTCATGAAAGCAGAAAATATATATAGAAGTAGTCTGTTTTATAATTTAGCAACATAAAATACATACCAATGTATTATAAAAAAGTTAATCAAAACTTATGTACACAAATACTTACAGACCATATATGCTACCATTCCCTGGTGAGAGAAATGTAACAAACATAAAGATGTAGTATTAAATCATAACACATAAAATTAACTGCAGTACACACTTTACTAGTGTTATAATTCCACAACCACTTCCTATTGTTATTATAAGAAGCTCAAGTCTCAAGAGTATGTGCTGAAAGTTCCATGGGACAATTATCTTTTCAGCTGAGCAATTTCTCTCTCCTCTAACTTATCTATTATGATAAAAGTGACCTCTCAGTTCTTGCATACTTTTCACCTTATACTATGCATACAAAATTCAAAATATGTATTCACCTATGGTTTGTATCCCCCACATGTCTGACAGTTTGCCATGCTGTGGGGGCTTGCATGTTGCTGTGATGCTGAAAGCAATGTCACTGGTATTACAGATAAAAACAGGACCACCCATGGTGGACAAGTTTCAGCTAAACTTCCAGACTAAGACAGACTAGTGAGTAGGTAAAGGAAAAAAGATCATGTTTAGGATAGTGGCAGGTCAAAGCAAAAAGGGAAGGCCCTCGGCGAGATGAACTGACACAGTGGCTGCAACAATGGGCTTAAACATAAAAAAGATTTTGTTCCTAGCACAAAATCTGGGCATTTCTTTCTGCATTCTGTCACACAAAGGGACGCTATGAGTACGACCAGACTGGATGACACCTAACAACAACAACATGGTTTTTCTCATCTGTGGGGTTTCTGGTCAACAGTAGGCTATTAGTTAAATTTGGGCAAAACAAAAGTTACATACAGATATTTTGACTGCGGAGGGGCTAAAGGGGTCAATTCCCCTAACCCCTGAGTTATTCCAGGGTCAACTATACTTGCTTCACTAATTATTCTCTAATATCTGGGAAGCTGTTTACATTTTCTGGACTTTTGTGGGTTCATATGTAATATGAAGTCATTACAATGACTGACCTCTGTCAACTCCTTCATACTGTCTGATTTTAAATTCCTTGCACTGACTTCCTTGCCTGAGAAAAAGGAACACTTCGCGAAAGGACTAGAGAGCACCCAAACGGCCTCATGGCCTTAATAAAGGGCTCAAGGTTATATGATCCACTGAAGGTGAAGAAGACCCAAGCATGGCAAAAGGATGAATTAGAGTGAATTTGTAGACTTCTAGTCAAGAAAAAAGATTTAAGTTCTCTCAGTTAGCTTTAACCAGTGTACGAGATTCCACTGGAACAAGAACAAAGTAATTTTTTGAAAGGCATCTATGAAGTTGAAAGAGAATGATCCAGACAGCAACATCCCAGCTTTCCATGTTGCAAAGCCAAGAAAGCTGACCTCTGAATCAGCGATTGAGAAGCCTGATAAACAACTGTTGGTATTGAAACAGACACAAAAAAACTCATAAATTATTATTAACTTGTATCTCTCAAGGGCAGTAAAGTAAGGGCCACACTTTGGAGTACTGGCAGAAATTCCATGTAAAATCTGTCACGTCCCCTCTCTCAGATTGTATCCCCACTTTCATTACTAGAAGACAGACTTTACCATATTCTGGTAAAAGAATGATGTGTTTACTCACTGGAAAGGTTAAAAAAGAAAAGATGACTAGAGGTATAGACATAAATGAAAAAGAGTGTATCAAAAACAAAATAAAACCATTAATACAAAAGAAAAGATGACTAGAGGTATAGACATAAATGAAAAAGAGTGTATCAAAAACAAAATAAAACCATTAATACAAACAGGTAAGTAGACACACTGAATGTAGAGATGCCTGGACTTCTTTTTCCACCCTTCTGTGGAATCTAATTAATCTTTTGATGGGGGAGGGGAACAGCTAAGGTACTACAATTGGGTCATACCCAAGCGATCCCCAGCCGGAATGTAGTTCAGTAAAGAATCTAGGCAAATTATCTCTCTCTCTCTCTCTCTCTCTCTCTCTCTCTCTCTCTCACACACACACACACACACACACACACACACACACACACGCACGATTCAATCACATTTTCCTTTTCCCACCCCTACAGCTAACCAGTCCCTGATGTTTAAGGATATCATCAATATAAAAAGCAGAGACCAAGGAAACAAGTGAAAAAGCAAACTGTAGGAAAAATAAAATACTCCAGAAAGATAGAACACAAAAAGACCAGTCCTAGAGAAAGTAATTAAAGAAAACTTCCCTAAAACTGAAGTTCATGAACTTTCAAATTAAAATGGCCCTCCAGAAAACAACCAGAATGGTGGAGGTAGACTCACCAAGATAGATGGTTATAAAATTTTAGAACACCAGGGACAGCACAATCCCCACAGAGCTGAAAGAAAAAAGTTTTATTCAACCAAGAATCATACTGGCCTCAAGCTTTTTCACAATGACAAAGGAAGAGTGCCTTCAAAATTCTCATGAACCATCATTCCTATCTTAGATTTTCTATCCAAGAAGCCATAAAGGACGTAAAAGGATAAGCAGCTTGAAAATTCTCAAAAGATTTCTCTCTCTAAGCTTTTCTTAGGAAGCTATGACAAGATATGCTTCAAAAAGTGAGCAGTTAAATCAAGAAATAGATATGAGATGCAGTTAATGGGGAAATCTGACAAGACCATTTTGTGTTCATTTTGTAGCCACTGCAGAGAACTACTGGGCATTTGAGATCTGGCCAGTATGAGCTGAGATGTATGTAAGTATAAAATACACAGGAGAATTCACTTACTATTAAATGGAATGAAAAATACTTCACTGTTGTTAGATGTTGTTGAGTATGGTGTTGCTCATGGCGACCCAATGTACAACAGAATGAAACACTCCCTGACACTGTGTCATGCCCAGCAATGTGTTAGTGATTCCCTGCTCTTCATAGGGTTTTCAATGGCTGATTACTTTCAGGATTGTTTTGGGAGTGGGCTGCAGAAACCTTTTCCAATATTTTGTAGTCCTGAGTATCAAACCCAGTGTCTCTGAGTGTGCAGAGCAAGCACTATACCAACTCTGCTAAACCCCAGCCCCCTACAGTTCATTAATATTCATATTTATCATATATTGAAATGTTGATAGTTTTGACATATTGAAATAAATACAAAATATGAAAAGTAATTTAATCTGGATCATAATATTTGTTTAATGTGGCTACTAAAATGTTTAAATAATAGATGTAGCTCACATCATATCTATTAGCATTTCTAAGAAGAAGGGACAAAGATCTGAGGCCAAGAGCTATGAAGCTGCTCATAAACAAATTGCCCAAACTGGAACAGGTCAGGAGATTGAAAATCTCTCTTCCATATAATGAACTTAATAGATTTAAACAAGAGATGATACCTACATTGAGGGGATATTACACTACTTGTGAAGAATGTGGTGTTGAATTAGTAAGAAGCGTGTAAAAAAAGCAAACAAGAAGAAAATGATAAATTTTAAAATAATAAATTATTGTACAGTAAAGAAAATATCAGCATAGTATTACATAGCTCATCTGTCAATATTATTCTCAGACGCATAATATAAACAATGATTACTGATCCTGCTAAAATTAGGATATTACTTATGGAATAAGCAATAGAAAGTGTTAATGGGTATAATGAGGGATGCAAATCATGAAAAGGAGTTAATTACTCAAATCCCATATGAATAAGGAAAGACTGAATACCTAAAATTAGAAAATTGAGAACAAGCAATATATAAATTTTATTCGTAGAGACAGATATCAGAAACAAAATTAAGCAAAAAGAGGTATAAGTAATTTATTCTTGGGATTGTGAAAGCCATCTACTATTTTTGCAGTATATCATTTGAGTCTCTAAATTATGTGTAAGTTATAATTAAGTTAAAATTTGGATGCAAAAAAAATAGATCATAACTTCACGGAAGTCAAGTTGTAATATTTAATAACATACTGAAAAACTCAGTTTTTATTGGAACTGAAATGATATCATTTTTAATCCATCAAATTTGCAAAAACTACAAAGACACTATCCAGAACTCATAATTGTGTGGATAAATAGGCTATTCCATATATGTCTAACAGAGAGTACATAGCTGCAATTGGTTCTGGAAAATAAACTCTGGAGTGTCTAACAAAATTACTTCTTGATCCAACAATCCCATTCTGAGGACTTGTTTTCACAGAAATAATTGATAATATAAAATATATATTACTAAAAATATAACATCCACATTATGGAATAACCCAACTATTTTAAGATGTATTAAAGAAATAACAGACCAAGAAATACTTGTTCCAGGATTTAATTTAAAAAGTGATTTTTTAGAAGAACAATGTCTCGAATAAGTGACATTCATTTTTAAAAAAGAGGAGAGAAAGAAAAAGCTGTATCCATATGTGGTATGTAGATATGCATATGTAAGTGAGTATGTAGAATCACATGTCTCTAATACATTGAAAATCATTGATTCAGTTCTGGCATCAGCCATGCAGGGACAAATTTTTCTCTACATTACTGCAAAGTGCAATATTAATGAGCCACAAGAAAATATTTATGTTTTTATCATAGCTGTCATAGGCACTTCTGTTTTACAACCTACAAAGTTAGATTCCAGTCATCTGCTACCTACCTGATATTCTATAAATTTTTGTTGGTGGTGCCCTCAAGTTATATTTTACTCATAGCAACCCTATGTACAACAGAATGAAACATTACCCAACACTATACCATGCACATGATGTTTTTGAGCCTGTTGTTGCAACCACTATGTTTCTTCTTGTTTTGAGTCATTCCACATCAACAAAAAGAGGTCCCTGGGACTTTACTCCATTCCTGTTATTAAGGTAGACTCTACTTGGAGATAGCAACTCTTCCACAGTTGTTTCTTGAATGCCTTCTAGCCTGGGGGGGGGTGGGTTTCAATTTCTGGCACTCTAGTTGACAGTGCTTCTTTATATTCACAGGGTTTTCAATGGCCAATTGTTTGGGGAGTGGGCTGCCTGGTCCTTCTCCCTAGTCTTTTTAGTTTGGAAGCTCAGCTGAAACTTGTCCACCATGGGTGGTTCTGCTGGTGTCTCAAATATTGGCTGCATAGCTTTCAACATCACAGCAACACACAAGCCCCAACATGACAAGCTAACAGACACATGAGGGATTCTATAAATTAGATTATACTATATGAAATTGTCTGTATTTGATCATTTCAAACTATAAAAGGGCAACCTGATAAACTTCAATCTATTATTTATCTTTTTTAAGTCCATTTCACTCTGGAAAAAAATGGGACACACCTCAGGTTAGAGATTTCAGCTTTACCATTTTATCCCTAATGCTAAAATATTGTCTGGCAAACATTGGGAAACAAAGCTTGTTACATTTAGGTATGAACACATAATGTAACATACATCATTTTCCTAGTTTAAGTAGAAAATATAAAAATATCGGCATTTCCAAGTATCAGTTTTTAAAATATTTAATATATTTTATACCATGTTTTTATTAGTTTTTTTTAGTTAGCATACAAAATAATAGGTTTCATTATGAAATTTTCATACGTGCATTTCATCATAGGTTGCTCCTATTCACTTCCCGATTGCTCTGTCATTCCCTCCTACTGGTCTCCTTCATCTCCACAAGTAGGCCCTCCTCCTCTTTAAGCAAATTGTTATTACAATAGGAAACTCATGGTTTCACTCAAAGGACTGCGTTTTAATACATTTATTCCTGATTTCCAATTTTACTGTATATTGAAATTATGTCCTATAAAATTTTCAACTTAATATTTTGACCAAATATATTTTTAATTTTAATTAAATTTGGTACCATTTAAAACACACAAGGATTTTTTGTAGCATACCCAAGTACTGCATTATTTCAATTATCAACTAAATAATTTGTGTTTTTTTCACATATAGGCTAATGTTTATGCTTTGTTCTATAATTGAATCTATTATACTCCTTACAATTATAAATACTATGCTGGTATTCATTTTATAAAACATATAACCATTAGCTATCCAATATGAATTATAACTTTTATCTGTGAAGGATGACCCTTCAATCCATTCACAAATATCTTTTAACCTCGGTGCTGTGGCACAAGCCTATAGTCCCTGTGACCCAGTAGTTGGAGACAGGGGGATTGCAAATTTGAGGTCAGAGGCAGCCTGTGTAACTTAGCAAGACCCTGTCTCAAGAATAAAAAGTAAGAAATGGACTGGGGGATCAGCTTGGTGGTAGAGCGTTTGCAAAAAGCATGCACGATCCCCTAGGTTCAACTCTCTAATACCATAAAAAAGCATCTTTTTGAGATTCAAAACTGATTTCAAATTATTAGTCTTTTTAAAACTTCTATTTATGTACTGTTCATTTATTTATTCACTTATTTTTGCAGTGCTAGAGATGGAACTCTGTACCTTGTGCATGCTAGGCAAGTGCACTACCATTCACCAGCATCCCCAACCACTATTTTTTTTTTACTTTAGATGATAAAAACTATACAGTTCAAGGAGTCTTAAAAATTTTGCATATATTTTTACCCAAAGATCTATCTTTACTTTCTTCCCCAGTGATCTTTACAAGAAAAATTACCATGTATGAAAAGTCAAATGGAATGGCATTGATTTATTGGCTGTCAAAGGCACAACTGAACTGTAAAACTATTCTTATAAATTTTATATTTGACTTTGGATACAAAGCAGAACAGAGCAATTTTTTTATTTTTTATTTCTTAGTTATTTGATTTAGTTCCAGATCCTCAAAGTTTCCATTGGCTTTCATCTGCATCATTAATCCTTTTGAGAGAAAAAAAAAAGTAGAAAAAAAATTCAAAATTCATTTTAAAGGCAAATGTTGTATGTACACATATACATGTATACAAAGCTCATATATTCCTGTATGTACATAAAGATACATACATATGTAAACATTATCTGTTTGTGCATATATTGAGAAAGAGAGACATACACAGAGTGATTGACACTCATAATTCATTCTTCATTCACCAGAAGAGAATTCTGTATTGATTTCCCATGCTTGCTAGGTGAACATAGATCACATATTTTTACTTGTATTCCAGTTTTATAATCACTGTTGGGAGATTAGACGGAGTACACCGTAAAGATGACACGATCCTCCTTGTTATTTACTTAAATGCGTTATCTAATTCTCCCGTCAATCTTTTTGAGAACCTGTGCTAACGTATGTATTAAGATGTCAGTAGATCTTTGTTATTGCCACAAATATTATTCCAACCAGAACTGATCACACTTAAACTAGGCCCAAACAAATCAAGCACTTGAATGAGTGATTATCTGCAGCACTCAGGAAGGAACCCCAAATTTGTCATTTCTTTTCCCTTTATTCTTTTTCTCGTAGTTTTCTCCATAAAACACTGAAATATTGAGCTTTTAATACCAGAATATTCTTTCACTTTCTGTTTACAGGTGGTGAAAGACTACCCAGTTTTGTTCAATGACAGAATCATACACAGAAAATTCACAAACCGTTAACTAAAGGTTTTAGCTAAACTTTATTGGTTATAGATTACATTTGAAATTTAAAATAGTTTCCATTTAATGGACTTAAAATATAACATTTTTCTTATTCCTTATGCTACATAGAGATAAATAAATCAGATTTAATGTTTATTCCATAGGTAGATGAGAACCTTGGTAGTTTACTCTGAATTTGAAACACATGAACTACACTACACTACTCTTTAATCCTTATAAATTTCCCGTCATGAAATAAACTTAACATCTTTTCCCTTCCCTGAAAAGTACATGTTTTCAATCAATTCCTTCATTTATTCCATGAAATTTAATTGAGCACCTAGTGTGTGCCAGACATCACTCCAGCTATTGGGGATATGAACAATGAAGGAAATAGATAGAACTCCTGTCTTAGTACATTCCAGTAGAAAGTTTAAATATCTAGCTTGTAAATTGATGTCTGTGCTAAGTAGAAAAAGAAAGCAGGGGAGGGGTAGGGCATGTGTGTAAGGTTAAATGGGTCAATCTGGGAAGGCATCAAGGAGAAGAACCATTTAAACAAACACCTGAAGGAGGAGGCGAAGGAGGCTGTGTGAACATCCAGGGAAGCAGAAGAAAGATGTAAACAAATATCTGGGAGGAAATAGTATGTTTACTCACACAATTAGTCATTGATTTTCAAACTGTTTGCAACGAAAAGTTAAATTTAACAAATATATTCTGTTATTGATTTCCACGTAGGGCTGTTTCAGTTCAATACAGTAAAAGTGAGCTTTGCTGTGATTTTCTAGGTACATACCCCCCACGTGCACACCAATGGTCCTTTTCTAACCACTCCCTTATTGAAACTCACTCTTGGGGATGAAGGACTTGATAGATTTGTGCACATTTAAAGGTATGCCAGGGGATCATCTTTACAGATGCAACTGTCTGTCCCCTGGAACATTTCAATTTTGCAAGTAAATTGAAGTTCACACCAAATAAATCCGTTTGTAGCAGTGGACTTTCAGGAATTAGCAAGAAGTAGTAATGCTACTACTACAAGGTAAGCAGTGGCAAAGCTCTGGACTTTCAGTTGAAGGTCTTTGGTTTCTTCCTTCTAAACCATGGAGAGTTCTTTTGTGTGTCACATAATCTCTAGGGACCTAAATTTTTCATTTATAAAAAATTAAGGAATTATATAAAATAACTATCTGATACCTGCAACTACATTTAGCACAATTTGTTTTCTATGAGGTTTTATAGGAGATATTTTAAATGGAGGCAATACAAAAGAATACTTTATTATGCAATATCAGAGAACAAAATTCTAATTCAATACCTTCTAGTTCTTAAGTGCCCATTTAATGATAACTCCCAATTTTAGATGAAGTAATCCTGCAACTATGGTAGAGTGGACCAAAAAGTCGTGTGGTTTAAGAGTAGTAAAATTAAACTAAATGCTTGAAAATGCCTGGTGTGATGCACACTGGTGTGTGTGTGTGTGTCTGTGTGTGTGTGTGTGTGTGTGTGTATTTCTGGCCAACCAATTGCCTTTAAATTGAGTCTTAACAATTTACCCAGTCTGAATTAGCAAGCAGCAACCTCAGTCAATCCCACTGCAAGCAGAACATGAAGAAGGATGTAGAAAAAACATAGTGCTTCTGGTTGCCGAAAGCAAGTCATACATATTCATGGTGAAAACAGAAAATCATTCACCAAACTGCAAGTGATAAATATAAATTAACCCTGCAAGAAAAAGTGTAGTATTTGCATTTTCAAGACTTAGATCTCTCTGGGATTAATTAGGTGATCAGTAGGAATTAGAGTTATCGTGAACAAAACCTGGCCTTAGATCATGTGAATGAGTGTGTGTACGGCAGGGGATTGTAGTATTCATTATTTTCTCTTTAATTATAACTATCTGATCCAGTCCTCAAAGACTGGTATATAAACTGATAGATTAAATTTTTCTGTGAAAATATTTTGCAAACTATACAGGGCTACAAAATGCAATAGCATCTTATTGTTTTCATGTTTATTCAACAAAACAATAACGAGATAGAGTGAGGATCCAGAAGACTCTCAGATTGTATCCCTCTGTCCATCTTCACTATGACTTCCATGGATCAGCTCCTTGGCATTTCCTTTCTATGGAATGAAATAGCTTTTCAACTGTTCTCAAAGTTTGTTTCATTCTGGTCCATTCCCATAGTGCTTCCACGATGAATTTTGTGAGACCCAAATATCATCAAGTCAGACAATTTATAAATTCCTTCCATGCCTTTTGGATAAAATCCAACTCTCTTAGCTTCCCATAATCTTTATTATAAATACCTCTCCAGACTCATCTTCTGGCACTCAATTTGTCAACAGTTCTTTACCAAGCATCAATTTTGTGCCATGCATTGTTCCAGGGTCTACATGTTTCATTTTCGACAATCCAGACTGATTAAATCATGCATAGCCCCTACACAAACTGAGGTCTTTAAGATATCTGTGCCTTTTTCACATTGTATTTTCACTGCAAAGAATACTCCATTTTGTTCTGTATCTTGCTAAATAATTATGATTTAGAGCTCAGCTTGGACAGTAAAATCTATGGGAAGCCCTCTCTGATTTCATTTTGTCCAGTTTCATGCTATTGTCATGGGCATAACATTAGACTCATTATTACCATGACATTCATCACTCTATAATATCTATCATCTCCTCTTGTTCTCCTCTCTTAGAATCTCACTGCTTAAAAGCAGAGATTGTGTTAAAATCTCTGTTTATAGCCATATCACTCTGATGTCCCATCTCATCTGGGAAGCTCAGCAGGGTCAGGCCTGATTAGCCCTTGAATGGGAGACCACCTGTGGATACCACGTGCTATAGGCTTGGGAGAAGGACCTGGCAACCCACTCCTGAAACAATCATCAAAAACCCTATGAATAGCAAAGAAGTACTGACAACAGTACTAGGCATGGCACAGTGTCTACTAATGTTTCCTTTTGTAATACATAGGTTTGCTATGAGTCGGACCTTGTTGGGGATTTTTAAAGCACCCCATACATACGGTCCCTCTAACCAGCATGAGGGGCTAACACTCAGGCTACATTCTACTCACTCCTTTATCCCCCTCCCATCAAGTGAGCAAAGATGGGCCCTGACCAGCCTGACCAGCCTCAACTACCTCAATTTTGATTGGCTACTCCTGGCATCTCAGTTAAATAACTGCCCCTACCTGGCAGGTATGACAGTTCACCTGCTGTACCTGTCAGGAATGTGCCCTGATTTGCTAACTGCAGTACACACCCCCCTCTAGGACCCTATATAAGCAGTGCTCCTGGACCCCCTTCACCCCACCACTGTTCTCTGTCCCTCAACTGCTGCCTGGACCCCATCACCTAGATCCAGCACTCCCCAATCCAGCAGAAGATCTCCAAGCAAGCCTATGTGTCAAGACAAGGGGCCCCAAAGGCTACAAGCAAGCCACGAAGAGCCTCCCAATTCCTCCCATCCTTGGGAAGGAGGGAGGCAGAGAAGGCGAGCTGCGAGAGTCAAGACCACAGGACCTCCAGCCCAGCGGAACACCAACTGCTTGTAGTTGTGCCTTTAAGGCTGAGCTGTTCCACCAGCTAGCACTTGAGCACTTGACAGGGGCTGCTTGCTGGTTGCACCCAACTTGGGGAGTAACCCAATGAACCTTCCCTCTCCTGTTTCCTGCAGAAGGTCTCCCAAGGTCTTTCTTTGGCACCCTCAGCCACTACACCAACCCAGTCCAGTGGGTCCCTGATACTCACTTGGTGTCAGGGCAAGGCTCTAACCTCTGCTGGGCCTGAGCCAAACCCCGACAGGACCTAACTATATGGCACCTAACAACGACAATAGTAAAATCTCAGCACATTATACATGTGAAACAAATATGCACTGAATGAGTGAATGCCACAGGGGATAATGCTGGAGTTCGTGGACAATAAAAATAAGTCATCTGTGACATTCAAATTCATAAAACAAGTTTTCATTAATTATTAAGACATGCTCAGTCAATGAAATTTTGCATTTTATTTTAAATTATATATATATGTGTGTGTGTGTGTGTGTGTGTGTGTGTGTGTGTGTGTGTGTGTATAATAAATTATATGTATATCCTATAAAATAGCCCTGGGAATTTATTTCACAACTTAATATATCATGTCATGAAAAATCAATCCTTTTAGTTTTAAGTTATCTTTGAAATCACAAGTTTAATAAATTAATATATCATGGCCAAAGATTTATCCATTTAAAAGATAATTAGGGACTTTCCTATGACTACCCAAGAAAAATATGGTTTAAGCCTGTAGTAAGTCAGTATATGCCTGAAAATAAATTATAGAGGTGATGTTTGGAGAGAAGAAATAATAAAGAGCAAGTCAGTCCACCAAAACACTGGTTAAAATGTAGGTAATAGTCTAAACCCAAGGTCAATAAATTTGACCTATAGGACAACTCCAGTCTAATACCTGTTGCATTATTTTTAATGGCCAATGACTTTTACTTTTACAGTTTTAAATGGTTATATTTTAAATAGTTATAAGAACTCATATTACATTTATGTTTTTGTCTCTTCATCTTCAGATATTTACTATCTCTTTATAGAACAGGTTTGCAGAGCCTGGTCTGCTAATGGAAACAGAAAACTAGAGCCCAGAATATGGATAAATTAAGTACGAAAAATGCAAATAGTAGCTGGAAATTTCTCTAGAGAGGCCCAATCAATTTACACATATACAACAAAGGAGTACTTGAAACTACAATCATATGTGAAAAAGTGTTTTCATTGATGTTCAAGAAATAGAAAGATTCATTTTTTATATACCTCATCAACTGACTGGTCCTAGGGAAAAGTCTTATTTTAAAATTTTATCTAAAGTTCTGGGGATACTGAGAGGGAATCTGGTGAGTTATTGATGGTGTGAAAGACAGAAGAAGAAAGGGTTTTTGTTTGTTTGGTTGATTAGTTGGTTGGTTTTTTGTAAAAGAAGTAAACCAAAGAAACTTCCAAACTCATTTGAAATGAAACTTCTTGAAATAATTTCCAACACATGAATAAAAGTAGAAGACTTATTTATTTTTCAGTGAGTCCTCTAGTGAAAAACATTGTGATAAACAATCAATGTGTTACATTCTATGTGACCTCAAATTCACCTTGGTTTACAAATCTCATTTTCAAGATTGCTCCTTAAGCTCCTCCACCCTTGTCACTTCTGATGTGTGGCCACTTAATCTAGGATTCAGACTTATTTGCAGTGATAATTGTATATCAATTTGGTAAAATGCACAAGAAAACAATGGGCAAAGAGTCAAAAATTACTTTCACAAATGACTTGAAAGTCGTTGAGTGTTGTAAACATGACGAGCATATCCTGAATAAAGAGATGTTCAGAGATCTAGAGTGAGGAAATGAAAGTTCCAAACTCTATATTTTATTCCTTTCTTGTTTTTAAGAACATGGTAGTGTATATAATGGAGTATATAATTGGAGCAATTATTATGTGTGAAGCTATAAGTGCAATATGTGGAGGTGATCTGTTTCTAATATCCCTCAATTTAGATGTCAGCACTGTAATCATCAAGTACCCCTCAGCTCTTAAAAAGTCTTTTCTGACCTTGCTTTTTGCCCCCTGCATTTAATCATCCCTCCTCCAAATCACTGTCTCAGAACAAAGCTGAAAGAAGCCCTCAAGGACAAATGATTTGCAAAGTTACTTGTTATTTATTACATAGTATCAATAATATAATCACCTGAGGACCTACTATATTGTAGGCTATGAAAAATCATTTCATATTCTTAAAACTAATTGGCAAAAGTTGGTGTCTGATCTTTTGATGAGGAAAATGAAGTTCAGAGAGGTTGAGGAATACAACCATATTGGATTGCAGTCTATCATCTTGGAGAAAGCTGAAAACTAGAAACTATGCTTCCCATAATCCTTTTCCACATACGGCTCCAGGTTAATGTTCAGCAAATTTAGTGCTTTTGGGAGATCTAGAATGCCAAAGTAAAGGAACACTTGTTTCCATTAGATGACGGTTTGTTTGCAATTAGACACAGAAGCATCTTGTTATTGCACTCCAGAAGTTAACATCTAGCTCATTTTCTAGATTCCTGACCTGCTGAACAATTGCAACTCAGACTTATCACTACACAATTGAGTGACTGCATGCTATTGCAGTAGAAGCTATATAAATGTGGTGCCTATCCATACATCTCTCCACAAGCTTTCTGTGGTCCCAATTAAACATCCAGATTTTCTTGACTTTTCATATTTCCCTGAAACCTCTAGTTTTCCCATCTATACCAGTAATTCAAGAAGCCTGTGTAGTCTTTCTTAATCTGATCCTTTGTTCTCAACTTTTAAATGCTCATTTACCCAATTCTTCCCATGTTGGTTTGAGATATAATTCCTAAAATAACTCCATCACTACCATAATGTTAACTGTGGCTTTGCACTCTAGTCTGAACTCTGATACACATAACCCAAGAACACAGAGCAATTAAGTGAACCTAGGACAGTCACCACCAATATCCATTCTCTTTTTTCTATGGATTATTATTTTCAACAGTCTTCATGTGAAAGTATGCCATTAGTTATTTAAAGAAAATAAAAGCAATAACAATGCTAAAACATCACTACATTGTAGAAGAAACAAAAAATGAAACATGCATACTTATAGTCTTGCAAAAGATGACAGAAAAGGCAATACTCACTTAAGACTACAACGCAAAAGGAGGAGCTAAAGGTCATTAGAAAAGTAAAAACAGCAAGATGGTCCTTCAAAGGTGGAAGAGAAGATCCTACGCATGGAGCCTTTAAGGATGGATGGTATCTCAGCAATCACAACAAAAAGCAGAATAGTGATCCAAAGATACAAAAGCATAGACATTTATGTGACAAAATGAAGACATCTTTGTGTTTCAAAAGCTATATCTAGAGCTGTATTAGAGAGAATGCCACATTAGTAGGAAAAATATCATGGTAGAAACTGAGAAGTAATGGTCTTCTTACCACTAATAGCTAACATGACAAGGCTTTAAGAAAGAGGAAGTAATTCTGCATAATGTAGTCAGGGGAACTTGAAACTGGAGTTAAGGATGGATATGGAGTGCAGATATCAGGGTAGAAGGGATGGGGAGGAAACAGGAACAGGAAGATAGAGATAAGGAAAAGAAGATGAAGAGAAGAAGGCAAAAGAAAGAGACACAAGAAGCTAGAATTCAAGCAAAATGGAAAGGGAATGAGTAAAAAGAAAAGAAGAGCAAGAAGACATGGAAGAGGAAATGATGTTCTGAGGCAGGTTTCCAGATGTAAGTGCACCCTTATTAATCCCACATTCTTCAGAATTATTTTTCAAACTCAATAAGTGCACCTTCTGAATAAAGATTTATATGTGAACTGACAAGAGTTTTACATCAAGGCATTGCCAAGGAAAGCTGACATGTGCATTAGAATGCAAGAGTTTAGGGGTACAGGAAAGCCTAAGAAGTAAGACACAAAAACTTAGGTGGAATCATGGAGAAAATTTTGGAACACCATAGGTCACAGACAGGAACTGGAAACTAGTTTAATGAGCTCTCTAGAGGTTAAGTAAGTTCCCAGATGATACCTGGGTTATAGGAATTAAAGCTACCATGCATTGAACATTCTAGATGTGCCATGCCATTTAACCTTCCCAAAAACCTTAGTAGATGCATATTATTATTATCCTTATTTTAGCAATGAAAAGACAGACTTACAGAAGTTGAATAGCTTTGAAAGATCACACAGCTTGTAGAGGTCAATGACTATATTCAAACCACAGTCTTTCGGATACCTGGACTGGCATCTAAATCATCACTTCTCAGTGAGATGGAAACAGTTGTACTCATCATAGTCTCCTCTATTCTCTTTGACTCTACACTATGTCAAAACCTGATTATTTCTGGAACACTGCACAACATACTGAATCTGATATCAATTTTTCTAGAGCCACTTCTTATTATTCTTCCCTCAAATCAGATAAAGCTGCAATATCACCATTTCTTTTTATTAGGCACTTGGTAAGGGACTGTTCAGCTATCACAATAAAGCTAACATGACCTCACACATTCTTAATAAGGCAAGTGTTTCAAATTAAAAATTAACATCTTTGACATATTATAGCCAGGTTTCTAATCAGAAAAAATATAATATTAGAATGATCTAATGGACAAGGGAAAAGAACCCTTTCTCCCATTCCTACTTTCTACCAGAGAAGGGAATATTTGCCATGCTTTTGTAAAAAAAACAAAAAGTAGGGTTAAAAGGCCAAGTGAAAATATAAGGCAGTTGACAATAAGTTTAGCCATATATTTTAAGTATAGATTTTAAAGAGGTGACTTGATATAAGATCCTTATAAATCAGAGAGGAAATTCCCATTCATGGTTCATATTACTCTACTGAAGACTTACTACTATTGAATGTCTCTTTTGGATTTTATATAATGTCAGCTTGACTTAAAGAATGAAGAATAGGCCTTCATACTCACAAGTGGCATACCAAGTAAAAAAAAGAAGGAAAATTCTAAATGACTGTTGATGTATGAGAGGTGGAATTCTCTAGATAATGAAGGTGACTCGTTTTTCCTCTATATAAAACCACCACAACAAAGATGAAAATATAAAAAATAATCACGTAGTTATTTGGCACACCTATCACATAGTAAGCAATTTATTTTATGTTTATGCATCTCTGTCTCTGCTTGCACAATTTTAACTCTGTCACTTTTCAGGGAGTTTCACTAATTAAGTGCAGAATAGAACTGCTTACTTAGGTGAGATGGTTTTCTAATCTGATAAATATTATAAACTGGTAGGTGTTTTGTTGTACATATAATTCATAAATAAAATTTTCCTGAAATAGATTAAGTGTATAATTTCTCATATTTTAAAAATGTATATGTATAAATGTGAGCATGTGGATCTTCTATTTATCCCCAAAATTTGGTCACTTACTCTTTGTTTGGCTGTTGGATCATATATAGGACAGTTGATAGCAAATTTTCCATAAAGAGCCAGATGATAAATCTTTGAGTATAAGGGGTAAAAGTTGTCAATCTCAGTACTACAGACATTCATTTGAGATAAGTCTTTGTTGCAGGGAACTGTATTGTCCATCATATGATATGCAACACCATCACAATCTCTTCCCATAAGACTCCAGTAGTGTCTGCCTTGTCCAGTTGTGACAACCAAAATACACCCGCACTTTGTCAAATATCTCTTGAGTGTAGGACCTGCATGTGAAGCATCATCAAATGTATAGTTCATATGGTCTCTGTTACAACAATGAAAGCAGCTACAGGCAATATGTAAATAAAGGACTGTGGCTATGTTCCAATAAAAGCTTATTTGTGGACACTGTAATTTGAAGTTTACACAATTTTTATGCCCACTAATTCTTTTTGGCTGGTTTTGTGTTAATTTAAGCCATTTAAAATATTTTTAAAAATTCTGTGTGCATGCCATTCATAGCAGCAGGCCATGGTTTGCCCGTCCTTGATCTACAAGATATAACAAATTCAATAACCACAACCTCAACAATAGCAACAACAAAATATAAATCCCTGACTAAAAGAGTTTCTGAAATACAGAAATAAATGTTTATTTCTCCACTAGGCAAATGCCACCAGGAGATATGTAACAGAATTGATGGCCAAAATACAGAAAAATATCATCTACACAGAAGGCTGTACAAAGAAGTTATCAAATCATTCTAACAAGTGCCCAAGAGCCTATTAGGGAGTCCAGTGCAGGGGAGGTAGAGAAGCATATGTTCTATATCTCAACATACTATATCAATTGATAATGATACATATGTATGTTCGTGTATATGTATATGTAATTCTTTTTAGCGGGCTGGGATTTAGCTCAGTTGGTAGAGCGCTGCTCTGCAGTCTCTGAGGTCCCGAGTTCAATTCCCATTATCACGAAATGGGAGAAGGACATGGCAACCCACTCCCAAGGCAATCCCGAAACAATCTGCCATTGAAAACCCTATGAGGGTTGCTATGAGTCGGACTTGACTCGATAGCACCTAACAACAACAACAACAATTCTTTTTAATTCTTTTCAAGAAGCAACATTCAAGGACAAGGTACTTTCTTTCAACCCAACTTCCTCCACATTTTTATTTTGTTGTTTGTTGATGGTACTGGTTTTGTCATGATTCTGAAGTTTACATTATATGTTATTATATTATATGCTAGATTCCATTGAGTCAAGTCCCACTTATAGCAACCTATAGCATACATTATATGCTAGATTCCATTGAGTTAAGTCCCACTTATAGCAACCTATGTATAGCAACAGGTTTTTCATGTGGGACTGAAACAAATAGTTCCTTCAGTGTTGAGGGTACTACACCAAAAGCAATCATAAATTCATCAAGTTTATGGATCAACCCATTGATCAGAAGGAGTTGAAATCTATAAATATTGGCATGGATCCAAATAAATTACTAATTAGTTTAAGTTCTTCCTCCCAAGTATACCCAAATACACTCCTCTGAAGATTTTAAAGATCGAGTTATACACATGGTGATAATGTACATTTGAAGTAACATAGTGAATTCTTTTTGAGAAAAATGAGTATTTTCCCTTCATCTCCTTGAGTTAATTCCACTTTTCAAATTCCCACCATCTGCAGAGTAGTGGTTACAGGAACATGTACTGATATAATGAACCCAGTATCATAACTCTATTTTTCAATCTCTGTTTTCCAATATTGATGGGGCACAACTATTCACAGTGACAAATACCATCTGAGTCATACAGTTGTTTGCAAGAATAATATCAACATCACTTGAAATCTGTGGTAGCAAAGGAAATGGATGAAACTTAGAGTTCAGTTATTTGTGGCTTAACCATATCTTTGTGACCATCCAGCCTAAGAGATATTCATCTGTCTGCTTTACTAAATAACATCTTCTTGCTGTTACTCTAAGAGACTAAATGTACTATAACAATCCAGAAAATTACTGATCTTATTTGTGTACTTTTCCAAGAATATAAAATATGCCTCTTTGAGTATCTATCTATCTACCTATCTATCCATGTTTACATATGTTTATTTTTCAGGTGTCTGTACATATCTCCATAATAGGTTCATTTTTCATTTTGTATTATATTTGGTAATCAGCATTTCTCTTTACTACACTATCTCAAAGCATTTTTGAGGGAAGAAATTATGGCTTATTCATATCTATAGACACTGTAACATTTAGCACAATGTATAAACATTTAGTGTTTGCTGCATTTAAATTTAACTCCTTGAAAACTTAGTAGTAGTAGTGCCAAAAACACAATGATGTGTAAAGTGAAATTTCAAAAGCAAATATGGTATGTAGGCCTTGTTTTAGAGGAATTCTTCACCATATTTCATAAAACAAATCCTGTAAAACCACTTGAAATTATTTTTATTTCTATCATGCAAAAGATTTATATCACCAAGTAAACAGAAACAGCTTAAAATTTTTACTTTAACTCATAAAATGATATGAAAAAATTATTAGAAATTACAGGCATTACCCACTCTTTTCAGGCCTCTGATTTGAGGGAAGAATGGTAATTTTAAAATAATAAGTAAGTTGATTAATTAATTAGTAAACTCTGAAGAGAGTAGATAATCTCTCTGTGGAGTGGCATTCAAAGTTAAAATAATCTATTAAAAGTGTCTTAAAACTTTTTTGTGCATTAAAATCACCTGGAGCTCTTAAAGGACAGAATGCTGGGCTCCACCCTCAAAGTTTCTCCTTCTTTAGGTCTGAGATGGAGCCAAGGAATTTTCATTTTTAATAAATTCCAAGGTAATTCGGATCCGATTTATACATATGTCTTATTTTGAAAACCATAGCTCTTATTTAAAGTTTTATGTATTGAATCTTAGCATGTCTTCCATTTAAATTATATGGCTTGCCTCCATTTTTTTTTTGGTACTTGGAGGTTGAATGCAGGCCCTTGCACATATTTTGCATGTGCTCTATCATTGAGCTGCACCTCCAGCCCCCCTTTTCAATGTTTTACCTTGAGACAGGGTCTCCATAATTTACACAGACTGTCTCTGGTTTTGAACTTGCAGTCCTCCTGCCTCAGTCTTCTAAATTGCTGGGATTACAGACATGTGCCACAGTTCCCAGCTTGCCTCCTTCCTTTATACTTGAGAAAACTGACAGTGCTTGTATTCAATTACAACTTATCTTTGTTTGTTTGTTTGTTTGTTTGTTTCAGTGTTGGGGGTGGAACCAAGGGCATTCCTCCACTGTAGAAGCAAGCACTACACCACTGAGCCATGCCCCCGGGCTCCTTTTTTCTTTTTAAGACAAGGTCTTACTAAATTGCATGCCCTGTTTCTGATCTCAAACTTGAAATCCTCCTTTCCCAGGCTCCTCCATCACTGGGATTGCAGAAATGCATCATGGTGCCCTATTTCTTATCTCTTTTCAATAATGGTCCTATAACAGATCTTCTTCTTCATACTTGTTGGGAATTTGATGTGATTTTTTTAATTCCTGAGTCTCATAAAAAGTCTGTAAAGAAATTAGTGAAGCAGAAAAATGTATTAGAACCAAACCCCTGGAGAAAAGTCATTATGTTGGATTGATAACACCTTCCAAGAGACTTGGTGAAACAGGAGAGCTAAAATAGTGAATATAGACATTATACTTAACAAAGAAGAATAACAAAAAGAAAAGCAAAAACAAAAGTTGAGTCCACAAAAGAGGTAGATAGTCTCAACTACAAATAAAAAAAAAAAAGCACAGAAAGATGGAACAAGACCACCCTCAGAACTGAGTGTATCAGTGGCAAAGAAAAAGGCCACCCTAATAGGTAAATAAGAACCTCTGCACTGTCCATCACACTGGAAAAAAATAAGAACTAATCATTGAAAAGGGTACTGGGAACACAGTATAGACATGCACGCACTTGCTATCTGAGAGACAAAGGGGCCTCATTTTTACTTACTCCCCAAGTGAACAGGCCAAGGTTATTAAGGAACCACTGCATCTGGGCACATCTAGGAGCTAGACTTGTTCCCAATCCAACAAATAAACACTAAGGCATGCTGCCATCCTCCCTAAGGAGTAGGAGTTACTGCTGGGTATCCTCCAGTTACATGGGCTTTCCACATGGCCCATCCTCACCTCTGGCTCTATGCATGAGGGCTGGGAGAAATGAGCCTACTGAATTTTCTGTAGCTGTGGCTGGGGAGAGAAGTCCTAACACTCAGCTGTTGAGAGGAATAGATTCCAGGATTGGAGAGGCTTAGCAGGCTTAAGGAGACAAAGTGTCTGGGATCTCCTTTGAGTCAGATTAATTTCCAAACAAACGAATAATCAACTTGGTGGGCTGCTGACCAACCCAGAGAAATAGGTCACCTAAACATAAAACCATAAACATTAAATCTACTAGAATAAAATATAGGGACCACACCCCAACACTTAGGCATAGGCAAATAGTTCCTTAACAAGACTCCAATAGCCCAGGAAACTCCACCAAGAATTGACAAATGGGATTACATAAAACTAAAAAGCAACTCTATGTACAGCAAAGGAAACAATTAATAAAGACAGAACCCCAGAACGGAGGAAAATCTTTGCATCCTACAAATCTGACAGAGGATTGATATCTAGAGAGGTTTTCTGCCATAGAGAAGAATGAAATCATGTTCCTTGCAGAAAAATGGATGGAAATGGAGATCATCATGTTTAGTGAAATAAGCCAGACTCAGAAAGACAAGTGTCAAATGTTTCATCTTGTATGTGGCTTCTAGAGAAAATAAAGTAGAAAAGGAACTATTAGGGAAGAGAATGGCAATCAGGGGAAGGAGAGGGGAGGGATAAAATGGAGTAATGCAGGATAAATATGGTCAAAGTACAATGCATGCATGTATGAAAATGTCACCTTGAAACCCATTAATTTACAGAATTAATATACACTAATAAAACTATCTACAGCCATAGCATCCTGGCATCTGATCACGTCATATCACATTAATCCTCTGCCTGTGTCCTCTAGCCTCATCTCCTCATCTCTCTACTTTGCTCACTCTGTTCCTTAAATAATCTTTATCAGTCTCTTTCTGGGGCCATTAAACATGCTATTTGCTCTCTCTAGAACATTTTTATTAGTTGTCTCCCTTATTCACTCTGCAATTGACTGGAAATATTAGGAAAGTGTATGTATTTATGGTAAGTAGTAGATTTCTGTCTTACATTCCCTCTCTCTATTATTAGTTAGTGTAAGTTTATCTTGGGAATAGACTGTAAATACTCTCCTCCTCATCTTTTTTTCTCCAACCAATGAAATATTTGTTAGATTAACCTTTAGCCCAGCATTTCATTGCTATGGTCGAATTTTCCAAGGGACAGTTGGCATATGTCTTTACACATATCAATTCCACATTTTTCTGATTTTTTTAAATCTGTGAGTCTAATATTTACATTATTTTCTTTTTCCTATTTTATTTTTTACTTCTATTTGGCTATGCTATGTCATGTTTTATCTTCTCAAAATTTATATTGAAAGAGAGTTGAAATTCTCACTCCCAATGCTCCAGAATGTTACCATATTTGGAGAGAGGGCCTTTTAAAGAGGTGATTAAGTTTAAATGAGGTCATTACCATTGCCATAATCATATAGGAATGGTATCTATATAAAAAGGGGACTGAGGCACGGACATGTAGAAGGAAAGCCACATAAAACAGAGAGAAGATAGCCATCTCTCAGCTGAAGAGAGAGGCCTTAGAATAAATTGGCTCTGCTAATACATTGACCTTGGATCAGAACTGTATGAAAATAAATTTCTGTTATTGAAGTCACCTGGTCTATGATACATTTTTCTGGCAGCTTTAGCAATCTAATGAATATTATAAAATACTTCTCCCTCTTAAAATATTTCCTAATGTATTATAAGTTAGGAAATCAAGTAACTAAGCTGCTTACTATGGTATACAAGGTAATGGTTTTCAGTAGGAGCATAAAGGGCTCTTTCCAGAAAACACAATGTTTTCATATTTATACTAAACGGGATCTTTTTGCTTAAAATAGTGGCATTGGTGCTATTCCCTAAAAGTGTCCAGCTGTACTTAATGAAATAGGGGAAGGAATATTTTTGGTCTCCTTGATGGTAGAGGCAACCACGTAACTTATTTTGGCAATAGAATGTCAGTAGAAGTGAAATCTGTCACAACTACATAATTTTTTAGTTTGTTTTTGGGGATTAAAACCAATATTTCAGTAAAAATTCTAAGCATAATAAAGTGGACTGCATTCTGAACAAGACATTCAATCCATTATTGTCAGGCTTGCCACAATCATTTTGATTGCTCTGAATACTCACTGGACACACGGATTTACAAAGCAGGATTTCTGTAAGCGGTAGAAATTTCTGTGATGCTGCCAAAATTTTCATCTCTTGTGCATATAAATCAAGTTCTTTTGTATTTATTGTAAATGAAAATTCCTTGAGGTTTCCTTAAGTTTCTCTCGTCTGTCTTGGTGACCACTTTTTGGTGGGTTAGCATCCACAAGAAAGCCTTCTTCCACCTGACTTTTTCATGACAGGTGCTGCAAAATACAGAGAAACCAGAAATACTAGAGTGAATCCATAATCCAAACATCCTCACATAAGAATGTGATGGGATGAACAGAGTCTAGAATTACTCCACTCAATTTTGGGAGCTTTGATGCATTCTGAAATAAAATTCTTACCAATCTGGAAGCAGATACAGGCCATTCATTTCACTTCCTCTGCAGAAAAGTACTTTTGGAATCACTTCTACTTTTCCCCTACACCCCAACCCCTCTCTATCATATCATTTGGAGGCTACAGAGGAACCAAATTTGTCTTGAAAGAGTGTTTGTGAATATGATTATGACCAGTTAAATGGTTACGCATTCAATAGTAATCCTACCTAGACACCATGTCACGAGAAGGAACCATGGCTAACATCGATTCCTGTTCATATTCTGTAAACACAGACCAGCTCCACCCTAGGAGGAAGTATAAAGGTGCCAAAATTCCTGAGGCATACCATAACACCCTACTGGTACTTTTTAACACAACCACTTATGCCTGTTGTCCAGTTAATTTATAATATGAGGTATCCATTAAAAATATCAGTTTGTCAAAGAAGTTATGTTAAAATACCTTTGAAGTACCTCTCTCCATATTGAATCACAGTAATACTAATTACCATGATTAGAACTATGTATTCCTTTATATAAATATTTGGAAAAAAACAAATATTTTTGAATCTCAGATAACAGAATGTATTTTGGTAGTGATGATAGATACTGCAGTTAAGTTTGGATAATCATACACAGATGATATCTATACAAATATAGATTTTATAATCCACCTTCCTCATGTCTCAAACATTTACTTATGCTAAATAATATCAACTAAAAAATAACAATATTAAGCTGGGCTTGGTGGCTCATGCCTGTAATCCCAGTGGCTAGGGAGGCAGAGGCAGGAGGATGGCAAGTTCGAGATCAGAGGCAGTCTGCATAACTTAGCGAGACCCTGTCTCAAAAAGAGTAAAAAAAAAAAAAAAAAAACGGACTAAGGGTGCAGCTCAGTGGTCCAGCACTTGCAGAGCATGCAAGCACGAGGCCCTGGGTTCCACCCCCAGTACCACAAAAAAAAAAAATAATAAATAATAATAATAATGATAATGATATTGATTTTATTGGTAAAGGATGAATCCATTCATTTGGCACAGGGGAGGATATTACAATCTTTTATTGAAAAAGAAAAAAAGAGAGAGAGAGAAAGAGAACTTAGAAGATAACCACAAGTAAAAATATGAAATTAGTTTACAAACCTCCAGAATGTCTTTAACTAATACTTTCCCTGTATTGTAATGGTCTGTGTCCTAGACTTTTAAGTGCATGTAGTTAACTGTTTTATCCCACTCCACTATTCATTCTCCTCTCTCTCTCTCTCTCTCTCTCTCTCTCTCTCTCTCTCTCTCTCTCTCTCTCTCTCTCTCTTTAGTACTACATGGAAGGGGTAAGGCATTGAATCCAGGGCCTCATACTGGCTTAGCAAATGGTCCACCGCTGAGCCACATCCTTAGCCTCTTTTTTTTTATTTTTATTTTCAGACATGTTCTCACTAAACTGTGCAGGCTGCTTCTGGCCTTGAACTCAGAATCCTCCTGCCTCGGCTTCCCCAGTCACTGGGATTACATGTATATGCTTCATTTTTATTCTTCATTAAGCAGTCTCAAAGTTTAAGGTTTCTCTCTACCACACTTTCCTCTTATATAAAATGAGAGTATGTTTGAGTCTTATGTGACCAATCAGTATAAAGTTCTTAGAGCACTGCACAGAATTCAGTGTGCACTGATTTAGTGCCATGTATATGAATTACTATCACTGAACACAAGTGGTGCCAAATTACACATATGTAGTTTAACATTTTTAGGCCATTGTTTATAAATGTAACTTTATTAAGTATAAAATATAAGTATATAGTAAAGTATAAGTATATATTAAGTATTAAGTATAAATGTAACTTTATTAGATACCCAGTACTCTGTGAAAAGTATGTCAAAATATACTTTACTTTTGAGTTTTGTAGTTATTGAATAGTTACATTATTCCTAGTTTTGGAGAGTCTTAAGATTAATTTTCTACCATAAATAATCATAAATAAATATTCCCTCGTGTGTATCTTTCTGTAAAATTCTTATGTTTCCTTCAGATCCAGTCTTAGAAATAGAATCACTGGTGGAACAGGTATACTAGTGTGACATATGTCCTCCAAATATTTCATAAGCTTCCTTATATTTCCAGTTTCCAAGCTTCTGGTTGGGGCATACTTCTGTCCACTGGGATTTAGCTAATGGGATGTGTATCCAAGTAAATTATGTTGCTTCCAAGTCAAATATTTAATAGCCAGAGTGAAATTTTTGAGTATTTTCTTCTCTCTCTCTCTCTCTCTCTCTTTCTCTCTCTCTCTCTCTCTCTCTCTCTCTCTCTCTCTCTCTCTCTCATAATTACTCATGGAGTCTCTCTCTCACTTAATTATTCACTGAGGAATAGAGCCATGAATGCAAAGAATTCTAGACCATGGAGTTCCTATACGAATGAGAGAAGACCAGTCATCTGGTCCTGAAGCCTACCTATCTGAGCAAGAAGCAAGCTGTTTTGGTTTTAAATATTGAGACTCGATTTCTTTTTGGTGCAGAAGATAAGGAATGCAGCTATGGTACTGACTTGGTTTTGCAGCAGGAGATAGGGAAGTGAATGTTAGGTTTTGACAAGATATTGATCCATTCGGTGCACAGATGAGATAGTTGGTAAAACTATCCTGGCTGCTTTGAAAAATAACACACAAGACTGAGTAATTTCTAAAGAAGAGAAAGATATTTTTTCGACAATCAAGGTTAGGAAGTCCAAGATAAAAAGATTACGTAGATTTGGAAAAGGCCCTGATATCTGCTTCCAAAATGGTGCCTTGAGCTCTTCATCCTCTCACAGGGAAGAAACAAAAGGGCAACAGGGGATGAACTATGTGTTCTCACAGCAAACCATGCCTCAGGTCAATTGTGGAGACATCACTGTCATTCAGAGATCCTGCTATAGAGTGTGATATGGTAACTGGATAGGATGTGTAAGTATGCTTCCGATGAGGAGGCTTCTTCCTGATGCTTAAGGTTAGAATGTTGTATGATGTGTTTTGTGTGTCAACCTGGTGGGGAGTATTTCTGGATAAAATTGACATTTAAAACAGGAAATTTGGGGTGAGAAGATTGCCCTTTCTTCTCAAGAGAGAATTTTCTAGAATGCAGTCATAACTAAGCTCTTCCATGTAATGGAAATTCCACTTGCAAAGATTTTTGAATGGTAAAAATGAGGGAAAGTATTTCTTCTAAGTTCCCATAGACATAATTTTTAATTGCAAAATTCTGCATCCATATGTCTAATAACTGAAGCACTTGAAATGGCAGCAGCAATTCCAGCAGCATCTACAAACCTGTCCTGTTTTCTCTTTCACACCTGCAATGCAATGACCATGCAAGCAAGTCCAGGGCAGCTCTGATATCTCTTCCTACAGGCTTTCAACAATCTTCTAAGTACCCAATTCTTTTGTGCTTTATATATCTACACACGATTATTTTTCCTACATCAAACATGAAAGATAGAATAATGTGTTATATTTAAAGAGTTCCTAGATTTAGAAAAGTCAGAACTAGTTATGGTAGATGCTAAGCTACTATAAGAAAGACAGTTTGGAAGGGGGGAGGGGGGAAACATAGAGGAGGGTAAGGGGTAACCTATATGAATAATGCTTATCAAATTGCATATATGAAAATTGTCACAACGAAAAGCATGTCAAAATGAATCACATTATGATGTACATTAAAAATTTCTAATAAAAAAAAAA